>OU343220.1:316255807-316277207 GCA_910596185.1 Chrysanthemum makinoi | reverse complement strand
GACCGTCAGTCCATATCTATACTACATAAAATGTAAAAATGGTCAAAGGGGAAAAGTGAAAGTTGAAAATTGAATATTGAAAGGTCAAATGTAAGAGAAAATCCCAAAAGGCTTGAGTCTTCCCTACACGCTACAATAATCGGTTTTTGAATTTTCGTTTGAATTCACCCATTAATGTCGATGCATTCAAAATAATATCCAAAAATAACCATTTGATCTATATATCTTTCATTCAACCATTAACAACAACATTAAGAAGTTGAATCTTTCTCGGTGGTTTTGTTGTTGGCTAAATCGAAAAATTGGTAAGTATCACTTATAATTTGTATGTTTTTTATTGCCGGTGGTTTTGTTGCCGAGTGGTTTTGGGTTTATATATATTTTTTTACTATGCATAATTTTTATTTATTTTTTTGTTATTTACTGTTTATTTGATGTAATTAATCACCAATTAAATAATTATTGTATCAAATAAATTTTTTTTAGGGGAAATGATTTTAATTGAGGGTCATCTAATTGTATGATTCTATTTTTTGCCGGATCTTTTTTTGAAGCGATTTTTTGGATGGCACTTTTGTAGCAGATTTGTTAATCTGTTTGAATAAAGGCTCTATATCTTATGATCAATTTTTTGCAGCCGACATGGGTCAATACATGGTGAAAATATGGAGCTTGGCTATTATTCTATATAGTTAAATGTGATCAGGCATGGTTTAACGATTCGGCTAAGCCTTCATTGTTGTTGTCCTTCATTTTTGCAAGTTAAGTATTAGATTGCCCCTATGTGTATTGGAGTTATGTTGAACCAACAAAAATGTTAACTTCATAGAATTATGATTATTTGACAGATGAGATGGGAGAGAGTAGTGTTGCTTACATACTTCGTATTCTATTGTGGAGGTATGCACATTATTTTCATGTAGTTGAATAAGATCATTGTAGTTTTCTATTTAAAAACGCTTATATAACTTGGATATGGATATGTAATATGGGGTAGGTTTCAAGTTTCAGACAACCGAAGGAAGCTTTGTGGTTAATTAATATCACATAATCATTTTTAGAACACCAATCCGAATATCCCCTGTCAGGAACTACTAGGCCGAACTCCTTTAATGAAGCTTGTGGTATTTTCCTTAACTTCAATCTTATGCTTCTCGTTCTTGGTATATTAGAATAGTAGTATATTTAACTCGTTAGCAGAGGATAACACCATTAGCCATACGAGAAAAGAGCAAAAAACCACATAAAAGATAGAATTGTAATATAAGTACCAAATACTTATCAAGTCGATCAACATCAAGCCATCAAACACGACTTGTCATTTTCAAGAGTCGCCAATCCCGAAGCTAAATCATCATAGTTTAAACCGTTTCGTTATCAATTAGCATCTTTAAACATGTTAAAAAGACCAAATTAAAATGCACAAGCAATTTATTTAAGTATCTACTTTACGCTGGTTATAAGTCTATTGAACATCAAAATGCAAGAGTGTCTAACTGATGCTAATACGTTAGCTTTCTTAAAATCTAACTTTGCATGTTTTTGAAGGTGTCTAATCAAGTTCATGACCATAATCTACAATACTCCCTCTATTCCAGTCAACAACCAAACTTTAACATATCATTTTAAACATATTACCTTCATTATAAAGGGATTGGATATAGTTCTTGATTTTCTGTTATAAAATCCAACTTTCAGTATTCAATCTTTCTCAAAATAACAAAAAAGGGCTTTATGCTAAACCCAAAAGCTCTTTTTGAGAAGCATAGCCAAACACCCCATAATAAAACTGCTAATGCTTTTCAAACACAATGCAAGAGTGGTGTCTGTTATGCTTTTGGTCTAACGAATCACATTAACCAGAGAAGCACTGACATGTTATATTGTTTGGCAACTATGGTAAGCAACATGTGAAATATCCGAGACTAACATTGAAAAAAGTCAAAAAAAAATTTCTTTCTTCCAAGTGACTTTTTCATGTTTTTTTCGTCAGCATTCTTTATTGATGCTAAATATTTACTTTAACAATATATTGTTAGATTTATAGTTTTATTAGGAATTTGTTAAAATCCTATAATAATCATTTGATGGTTTTATCTTTTATATGTTCATACATTTAATAAATAATAATGGGAATTACTTCCTTCTGCAAGCTGCAACTAAGTTCCATGTAGTTGTTTGAAAAATGAATTTTAACATATTTACACATCATCTTTTAATGACAATGATATCAGAGAATGGGTCTTTTTGTTACACCTAGCAGCATGTAAATGTCCTTGCAATTTGGAGTAGAGGTGCATCTCATGGTTTCTATTGAGACTAATGGTTGTCTTGTTAATTTTGAGTAGTTTGCAAGTCCTCCGCAAGCTTTTATATAGTTGTATTAGTACTTTGTTGACAGTTTAATAGTTTCTCACAAAGCTCATGGGAAACACCTGGTAAGACAAACTTGCATGGAAAGTAATAAGATACGTGAAAAATAATTTTCATTGCTATGTTTTTTTATTGACTTGATCTATTTATTTTCTGGGATATATTAAATCTGTTGTATGTTGATATTGTGTTACTGCAGTCATGTATAAAGGTTGCCTTGGATTTTGTTTCTCCCGAAAATGTTGGCGAATGTATTCGCTTGACAGAAGATTTTCGTGTTCTTCCGCAGAATCACCAAAAAGAAGATAAGCGTGGTTCGTTTCATTAGATATTCAATCGGCTTGCTTCTTCCTTATGTTAGGATTCCACAGTCACTTGTTCCCTCAATTATAGTGTTATGGTTACACTTTCTCTTTGTTTTGAGAAGTAACTGTCTTTATTTTCAGAATTTAGATTTATATGTGAAACTCCAGAGTGTGTGAACTTTATTTGTTGAAGTCCAGTTTGTAAACCCTGAATGCATGAGTTATGAACAAGTTGTAGCATAGTTTATGAGCAATGTAAAAGCCTATCAGGCTCATAGTAATACGGGTTTCAAATGTTCTGTTTTGTTGTGAATAATATGGCTTATAGTAATACAGGTAGTTGGTCATTTATTCATTTTTTCTCTCTTTATATACACAGTATATTTATTTTCATTAAACAATGATTACATGCCATGTTTCTTTCTATTATCATGAAAATAGGATAGTAAATATGAAGGCATATACCGGATTAAATTGGTCAAAACAAGTTACTTCATGTTTTCTATGTACTAGCATCAGTATAACTACTGAATTTGCATGCTAGACAGAACCTAAAAAATAAATGTCTGCCGCTAGGAACCGCTACCGCCAGGCGCGGGTACACGCCTAGTATTAATGAAATCTAAAAAACTTTCAACCGAAAACAAAAGTGAAACTTCTTAAGCAATACTAGCTAGCTACTACTACGTATATGCCAACTGTTGAGTTTATAATACATGAATAACAATAAAACATGTAGACACCACAGAGTACACAGCGAAATACTTAAGATCATAACAAATAAATAATTAACTGAATTAAAAGCGTAACATACCTCTTGCGAATGTCAGATCTCTTGAACAAAACAGAAGAAGTGGTTTAAAGAGTTGTCCCTTATCGTTTTACAACTCAAACCAATTAGGTGTAAGAATAGTGTCTTACTACCACAGTTTTGTACACACGAATTAACCAACGAATCAAGCGATTGCTAGATCTAACACAAGTCCTTGTTTTATGAAAAAACAAAACCAAAACACCCTATGGAGGGGGGTTCGGCCGAATAGTAGCAAGAGAGGAAGAGGAGAGTAATGAAAAACCCTAAGCTCTAGCCTTTGTATATATATAGAGAATGGAAATCTTGGAAAAGAAGTTATGGTTTTGGGGCTTGGAGATAGCCCCTTGGCCGACCACCCTAAGAGGAAAAAAGAGATTCGAAATCTTTTCCTTTTTCAAGATATTCACCATATATTTCTCCCTTTTACATTTAACGGTCGTTAGTCATTTCCGTTAAATACTTAACGATCGTTAGACGGACTTTATGTGCAATAATTAATCGTAAACTTTAACATTAATTATTTAACTTTAATTCTCATTCGCTAATGTGTGCAATCCCATGGTCACGAGTTCGAATCCGGACATTTACGTATTTGTAAATATATACATTTCCAACAGCTCCCACTTGGATATGTTTACAAAACGTGAAATGACATTGGTTAGCGTCTAGCAACACGCCAATGCCCCCGGTACAACTCGTGTATGGTTTTCTGGAGAAAAACCAAGTTTCGATGATTCATCATCATATTCATCCTTTTGTTTCTAATACCATGTTAATAAGAATATGGATCTCACTCATTTCTTAATTAACTATTATGTTTCTCGCTTTATGTGATTGATCAAGATTACCAATTCTTCTGAACATATTCCAGAAGACCTTGGGCATGGCCATGCAAACATCTTAACAACCCTACGAGGGGCCCAACAGTATTATACTTCAAAATAAATTTGAAGGAAACAAATCCTATTTTGACTACATGCAGGATTCATAGATTTCGCAACACTTCTGAAAACAACCCTTATAACTACCATTACGTTATAGCTTAGATTGCTTCACAAAATGCACTACATCCATGACATATCTCTGGTATCTCAAGTCAGAGGATAAATATTCATGATATACTTAATGACAAAGATCCATAAAATATCATCATGTGGGTGGGATAAGTCTTATACTCAATTCATTGAATATCATCTGAAATTAGTCATGCTACGCATCAGCATACTTTCAAGCATACTCTAACTAATACTCAGATTTGTCTTAATTCAATATCATTCCCATGTTATTGATTGACAACGGACTATTTAGAATAACTTAAGTTATTCAAGGATTTAAACATGCAAATCTAGGATAGCATCATAATAAATGAATAATAAACATAACAAAATACTTTATTTCATTTCAATAATAATGTTTACAATATCCTTTTATCTAAAATACTTAGTCACAGATGGGCATGAAACTACTAGCTAAACGAAGTCCAAACTTATCAGACAAATGATTAAGTTTTTCACCAGGTAAGGCCTTCGTTAAAGGATCCGCTAGGTTATCATCTGTGTGAACTTTGAGCAACTCAATTTCTCCTATCTCGACTTGTTCTCGAACATAGTGATATTGTCTAGGATAGTGTCTGGTGCCCTTCATGACTCTAGGTTCATGGGCAAAAGTAATTGCGTGAATTGTCACAATATCCTTTAATAGGATTTTCAATCGACGGCATAACACCAAGCCCCGAAACAAACTTCCTTATCCAAACAGCTTCCATGGCAGCCTCAGACGCCGCTATGTACTCACTTTATGTAGCATACATCGCAAGTGTTGTCTGTTTCTTGCTCTTCCAATCCACATCACCTCCATTGATGACAAATATGTAACCCGTCTGAGACTTCGTATCATCTTTGTCACACTTCCAGAATGCATCGCAGTAACCTGTAACAGACAGTTCTGCTTCTGGATTTCTCCCATACACTATGAACATATCTCTTGTAGCCCTAAGGTACTTGAGAATATGTTTAACAGCAGTCCAGTGAATTTCACCCGGATTCTGTTGATACCGACTGGTCAAGTTTTGAGCAAACGCCACATCAGGCCTTGTGCATCGCACCGCATACATGATAGATCCTACAGCCGAATCATAAGGAACTTTCTTCATACGCGCCACCTCTGCAGGTGTTAAAGCACAACCTTGGCTGCTCAAACCATGATTTACTTGCATCGGCAAAAATTCCTTCTTGGAATTTTGCATATTGAATCTCTTCAATATTTTCTCAATGTAAGCACTTTTGCTTAAACCAATTAGCCGCCTTGATCTATCCCTGTAGATCTTGATTCCGAGTATGTATGTTGCTTCCCCTAAGTCCTTCATCGAAAAACATTTACCAAGATAGGCTTTCACCTCATTCAGACTTGGTATATGATTTCCTATGATTAATATGTCATCGACATACAGAACAAGGAAAGTAACATGACTCCCACTAGCTTTGTAATATACACATGGCTCATCAAGATTCTGAGTAAATCCAAAACTTTTGATTTCTCCATCGAATCTTTTGTTCCATTGCCTTAATGCTTGCTTTAGTCCATAAATGGACCTTTTAAGCTTGCATACATGGTTAGGAAATAGTGGATTCACAAACCCCTCAGGCTGTGCCATATAGATGTCTTCATCTAGACGACCATTTAGAAAAGCGGTTTTGACATCCATTTGCCAAATCTCATAATCATAGTGTGCAGCTATGGCTATGAGAATCCTAATAGCTCTTATGTCCGCTACAGGAGAGAATGTCTCCTCATAGTCAATGCCATAGGTTTGAGTAAAACCTTTAGCCACCAGTCGAGCCTTGTAGGTGTGTACATTGCCATCCATGTCAGTTTTCTTCTTGAAGATCCACTTACTTCCAACGACTTTAGCATTAGGAGGAAGGTCAACTTCAATCCAAACTTCATTATCTTTCATGGATTGCATTTTCCCATTCATAGCAATCTGCCATTTATCCTTTTCAGGATCAGCCATGGCAGCCTTATAGTTGGCAGGTTCATTAAGATCCCCAACTATATTTTCCTCCACCTCTACGTTAAGTCATAGACGGTCAGGTTCATGTATAGTCCTTTCAGACCTATGAATGGGAACAACTTCAGGAGGATCGCCTAAGCTTTCAGGCTCTTCTTGAAGTTGGCTAGTATTTTCAGAAGGTGTTGTATCTTCTTGATCATATTCCAGATCATATACTCTCCCATTGAGTTCTTGAGATATGAGATTCCTTTCAAGGAAATCTCCATACCTAGCCACTATGACTTTGTTCTCAGATGGGTAGTAGAAGTAGTAACCCATAGTTTCCTTAGGGTATCCTACAAAGATACACTTAACAGATCTGGCTTGGAGCTTATCTGGTGAGTCACGTTTAACAAACGCCTCACATCCCCATACCTTTAAGTAAGAAAAGTTGAGAGCTTTTCCTGTCCATATTTCATATGGAGTTTTAACAACCTTCTTTGTTGGAACCATATTCAAAATGCGAATAGCAGTTTCAAGGGCATTATCTCAAAAAGTAAAAGGAAGAGTCGTAAGTTCAAAAATTGATCGTACCATGTCAAGTAAAGTACGATTTCTCCTTTCAGATACACCATTTTGTTGTGGAGTATAAGGAGATGTGAGCTGCTGGATAATTCCGCACTCAGCTAAGTAATCTTTGAACTCTTGACTTATATACTCACCACCTCTATCGGATCGAAGAGCTTTAATCTTCTTACCGAGTTGTAATTCTACTTCACTTTTGAAAACCTTAAATGTTTCAAAGACTTCATGTTTATGTTTAAGTAAATAAACATAACCATAACGAATGAAATCATCCGTAAAGGTTAAGAAGTAGATAGCACCACGTTTTGACACATGTGTAAGTGGACCACACACATCAGTGTGTATTAATCCAAGTAGATCAGAAGCCCTTTCCACTTGTGGTGAAAAATGTTTCCTTGTCATCTTCCCAGCTATGCAAGACTCGCATTTGTCAAATGATTCATCATTGACCATTTGTAAACGCCCATCGTGTTGCAGCTTTTCCATGCGTTTCTTGCCTATATGGGCAAGGCGACAATGCCAAAGATAAGAAGAGTCACAGTTCGACTTGCTCTTCTTATTGCTAATGCTATACAACGAATTATTTTGATTGGATATACAACCATCCATATCAATTTCAAACACACCAAGCATAGGAATTGCATTAAAATAAAAAACATTATTTAAAGAAACTGAAATTCCATAACTGGTAAAAGTGTTCACAAAACCAATATCTTTTAACAAAGAAACTGAAATAACACCCCTAACAATGGAGGGTGCATAATGACAATTATTTAGTTCCAAAATTAAGCCCGAAGGCAACACTAAATCAAAAGTCCCTATGGCTTCGACAACTGCACGCTTTCCAATTCCAACATACAAGTATCTCTCTCCACAGGTCAGCTTCCTTGCTCCTCTAAGTCCTTGCGATGTATTACAGATGTGAGTACCACATCCTGTATCATATATCCAGGAATTTTGCTTATGAGGAAAAGAAAATAATTCAAACATAAAAATACCTGATGAGCTAGGCACCATCTTATTTTTATTCTGAAGGCACTCATTCAAAAATACTGGACAGTTCCGCTTCCAGTGACCTGGTGAGTGTCAGTGGTGACAAGTTAAATCCTTCTTAGGATTCTCCTTTTTCTTTGCAGGGTTCTTCTTAGGAGCTAGTGGGATGACAATTTGTTTCCCCTTTCCT
Organism: Chrysanthemum makinoi; assembly: GCA_910596185.1. Taxonomy (NCBI): domain Eukaryota; kingdom Viridiplantae; phylum Streptophyta; class Magnoliopsida; order Asterales; family Asteraceae; genus Chrysanthemum; species Chrysanthemum makinoi. Next base: position 316,268,955 of record OU343220.1, on the reverse strand, counting down.
TTTCCTTTCCCTTGCTTATCTGCTTGCGGCTTTGGCTTATTTACCCTACTACCTAGTATTGCAAGTACAGCAGGTGTAGGAGCCTTCTTTGGCAATCTTTTCTCGAAGTCTACAAGCATTGCATGTAACTCATTCACTGTCTTCCCCGTGCAATGCATGTTAAAATTTTGGACAAAATCTCCAAATCGTTCCTGATTAAGGGAATAATTGATGAGGCCGACACATACATCGTTGGAGTAACCACAGTCGAGCTTCTCCAATTGGTCCAAGTGATGTTTCATCTCGAGGACGTGGTCGGAGACAGATTTGCCAACCTCCTGCTTGCAGCTATGAACCTTTTCAATTAGTTCATATAGTTCAGCTGCTAGTGGCTTCTCAAACATACGTTTGAGTTCATCTAGCATGCTCATAGGCGGATAGTGCTCAAATTGTTTTTGCAATTGAGCAGACATCCCTGAAAGCATTAGACACGCCACATCATTATGCTTCTCATATTCAACACGATATGCTTCTTGTTCAAGAGGAGTAGCCGTGTCGAGGGGAGCATTAGGCAGAGGTGTAGTCAAAATATCAAGTCTTTTGGCAACACGAAGGATGATCCTAAGTGCACGATGCCAATCATTGAAATTAGGGCCAGTCAGCTTGTCTCTTCCAATCATATCTTTGAAAGCAGAACTCATTAAGCTCATAGTGTTTTCTGGTTGATGAGCCATCTACAGAAAAAGTTCAAAAAACCATAATTAGTATTTTGATAATTTTCCTTTTCAATAAACAATTAAATACCCAAGGTTCATATTCATATAACCAATTAATTATTATTGAAAACTAGGATCCAAATTGTCATAATCTCATCACGTCAGTTGATCTGCTAGTAATGAACCTTATACAAAATGGTAGAGCTTTTGCTCAATTGCCAATTTCAATTGTAATTCCTAGATTTATGGGATTTACATATAGCCAATTTCAATTGCCACGTAAACATGTTTTATACCATCTTATGCCTTGAGTTTTTAGTTTTCACCGCCTAACTCAATTAAGTTGTCCAACTTAAGAAACTGCAAAATCATCCATGCCCATTCTCACGTCACGTGGATATTTTACCCTTTGATTACGATCTAAGTCACGTTCTCACGCAAATAAAAGGTAATCTTAGGTTTTTCAGTTTCGTTGGATGGCATATAACTTAAATTAAAGGTAATAATTTTTTATGTCAAATCAAATATGTACAAAAATGTCATGCATTCATCTTCGTAGCATAGTTTTTATTAAAACATTTATATCTTTGTTTTGATGATTTAAGCTTTTCATCATCAAACTTTAATCGAGGTATTGGATAACCAATTAAAGAATCACCTTAATTACCACTATATCCTACTACTGCATGAGTCAAAAGACCCAAGTTATTCGGATAATTACCACAAAAGTGACGCGTAGAATTTAAAGTAAATCACCCTTAAGATTTTATGCACACATATAGGAATACCTGGTAGCTCCATTAAGACGCACAAACGAGCAGAGAATTAGGTCAGCGCGAAGCATATTACATACCCTCATCTTTAAGGTCACAATTTAATGCGTACCAACCTTATACCCATCACACAGTTTGTCATTAATGGGTGAGCCGTTTTAACTATTTTGTGCAAAAAAATCAATCAATTAAACGATTACGATTACTATGCTTAAAAATATATGTTTCACCATTGTTTAAGTCAGTTTATTTTTCTTTTAAAAAATACCCTTGGTACACATAACAAACAAGCAAGTATTTAAAAAATAAACAAATAAACAATGAATGCATAACATAATAATAAGTCATGCATATCAAATAGCCACATGCAAACCTTTTTGATAAATTATATTAATAACCAATTCTAGATCTGTCAATATGTATATATTTAATTAAGACTTTCACCCGTTTTCAGCTATGTACAAGGTGAGCCACATGCATCGATTCATCGATTGCGTAAGTCAAAATTAAAACATATACCACATAGCACATAATTGATTAAATAATATGTAATTGAGGTCTTCCCCAATTTTAGATCTATCAAAATATTTAGTGTATATCATTTAACCAAGTAAAACATACAATAAAAGCAGATCCATGATAAAACATGCATGTAATTATCATGGATATAAATCACACTTAACAATTAATGCAATTAAACAGAGTTACGCAATACACATAAAATTGCATGCAACCTAGGGTTTCTAATCCAACTAAAACATAAGTTTACAAAACCCTAATTAGGGCACCAAAAAAATGCCCCCCTAAAAAATTAGGGTTTAGGTTTTGCAAACCCTATATCTAAGCATACAAATAATAACACAATCATGTTTATTTTATTTATGTGTTTCAGTAATTAATTACTTGTTATACAAGGCTCGTGAGACCACTGTTGAGTTTAAGATACATGAATAAAATAAAACCATGTAGACACCACGGAGTACACAGCGGAAGACTTAAGATCATAACAAATAAATAATTAACTGAATTAAAAGCGTAACATACCTCTTGCGAATGTCAGATCTCTTGAACAAAACAGAAGAAGTGGTTTAAAGAGTTGTCCTTTACCGTTTTACAACTCAAACCAATTAGGTGTAAGAATAGTGTCTTACAACCACAGTTTTGTACACACGAATTAACCAACGAATCAAGCGATTGCTAGATCTAACACAAGTCCTTGTTTTATAAGAAAAACAAAACCAAAACACCCTTAGGAAGGGGTTTCGGCCGAGATTTGCAAGAGAGAGGAGAGGAGAGATCTAGGGTTAATTCAATGCACAAAGTTATGAAAAACCCTAGACCCTAGCCTCTGTATATACAGTGAATGGAAATCTTGAAAAAGAAGTTAGGGTTTAGGGCTTGGAGATAGCCCCTTGCCCGGCCACCCTAAGAGGAGAAAAGAGATTCGAAATCTTTTCCTTTTTCAAGATATTCACCATATATTTCTCCCTTTTACATTTAACGGTCGTTAGTCATTTCCGTTAAATACTTAACGGTCGTTAGACGGACTTTATGTGTAATAATTAATCGTAATCATTAACATTAATTATTTAACTTTAATTTTCATTCGCTAATGTGTGCAATCTCGTGGTCACGAGTTCGAATCCGGACATTCACGTATTTATAAATATATACATTTCCAACAATATATTCAGGGGACTCTTTGACTAACGAAATAATAAGGGCCAATATTAGAGTAACAACAATAACCATATTGTGTATTGGTTAGAACTTGAGGTAAAAAAATCGTTTGTGCCACATATGTCTAAAAAACCTAGATCCGCCGCTGAGTTGAAGCTCGTTATACCGTGTTACATGCTCGCCATAACTACTCCGGTTCAGCTTGGTCAATCTTTGATAAACTATACACCAATTAAACTGAGCCTGATTTTTATAGATTGTACATGTTCAGTCAATATTAGTTTTAGGTTGTACATGATTGTTTTAGACTCCCGGGTTTTTCATTTCTGGTCCCTGATCCTTTTTTTCACCGGGTCCAACAAGCCAGGCATTGAGGTTTGATATGGTTACGGATACTCCATTTTCGTTACCTCCGTGAAAATCCCCGGTTAACCATATCCAAATTTCTATGGTAACAACTAGTATATCTAGCTGCATAAAGAAAGAGACTCTAATTTTCTAACAGAAAGTTTGGACTCATTATTTAAAAAAGGGCTAACAAACACACCAGGCAATAAAATGATACTGATCCTAACACATATAATCTAAATACATTGTGGTATATTAGCCGGCATAGTTTCTGTCCTATTACCTATGTGGGGCAAGATCATCAGATTGTCTACGATAGTATTTGTTTAGTCATGCTGGTGTAAGTTTTAATCTATCATATCGATCTTTATATATACATGTTAACTCTAAAAATTGCTAGTTACTATAGTCATTTGAGCTGTTTGAATATAAAGTGGACAAAATGCGGCATCTCTAATGATTATCAATTCGATTCACATATTAAAAGCTACGAAACTCATATTACGTCATTCGTTCATGATGCTACTGAAGCCTGTTCAGCATCTTCATACCCTTGTCTCTAGTTGCATCGCTCGACAATCTTAGTCTTGATATCCTCAAGGCTAAGCTGCCAAGCCGATGTATACACAAACTATTAACCAAAAAGCAAAGTCAATAATCCAAAGGTTTCTATAAACAGGAAATTTAACAGAAAATTGATAAACCTATGGTGATTCAAACAAATTCACTTCAAAGAATATTGTGAAAGTTCATGTGGTTTTAGATAGCATTTGTATAATTGTTTGGTCATGTTGGTCTAAGTTTTAGTCTATTCTATTGATCATTTTTATAAGCAGATTATACAACTTTTAAATTTTATCAATTACTTCAGCTGCATGAAAGAGAATTTTTTTTTTATAAAGTATTATAAATTATGTTAACTATAGAAAAAAGATTTAAGAATTTATACAAATTTTACCAGAATCGAGAATTGATACTTGATCACTACTTATCATGCACCAATACCCATGCCTGGAAACTTTATACTAATCCAAAGGAAAGTCAATAATCCAAAGGTTTCTATAAACAGGAAATTTAACAGAAAATTGATAAACCTATGGTGATTCAAACAAATTCACTTCAAAGAATATTGTGAAAGTTCATGTGGTTTTAGATAGCATTTGTATAATTGTTTGGTCATGTTGGTCTAAGTTTTAGTCTATTCTATTGATCATTTTTATAAGCAGATTATACAACTTTTAAATTTTATCAATTACTTCAGCTGCATGAAAACTTAATACGTTGTCTGCCTTTTGGTATATAATATGCGACAACTTCTTCTATCTAGCCAATGTGGGACTCAGTTTTCATGAAAGCATATCTAACTTTTGAAATTGATCATCACATCACCCCACTATAAACTATCTAAGATAGATAACGCAGTATCGATTTTTTAATACGACTTTGGATCTGAGATATATCTTGAGTAGTCACCCCTGTCAGATTAAACACAACCACATACTTCAAATGATATGGAAAGTGACTCATTCAAACATATTCAAATGATGGTTGGCTGGGTTAAGTGAGATGAGCCTAATAATTTGAGGGGAAATTTGAAGTCAATGCAACTCTATTTCTTTGTTTTTTGAATGACTAACATTAACTTTAGCAAAGTGGATAAGTCATGAAGTTTGACATATCTAGCTTTTATACAGCTTACAAAGCTTTCTAACGCCCTAATTGGATTTAGGAGTTCCATTGATAAAAGTTTCAAAATAAAAACATAACTTTATCATTTTAGATAAATAAAGGGACTCTCCTTGTTAAGAAAAGTTTTTTTGTTTTCCTAAATTAATAAAAGAAAAAGTAACGATTCATATAAATTTACCTCCGATTCAAGACGAAGTTGTTGAGCTTGATAGCTTGAACACAAATCAGACACAACTTGGTATAATTCCAAACAAGCAAGTCTCACATACATTGTGGTATATAAACAAGAATAGTTTCTTTCCTTTGATCTATGTGGGATTGAAACCAGTCAACCTTTTCACAATGCATATCTTACATTTGTAGCGATGTCATTCCATTTCATTAGCTTGCATATCACCTTGTAATTTATTCAAGGTATAGCCGCACATTCCTCCTGTAGGATCTTGATGCAATCGTAAACCTCTTGACAGGATATGGCTTAACATCACCAAACATAACTGGTTACGCCGTTCTGGTTCAACCACAATATTATCGTTACCTGGCCCTCCATGAGCAACCATCATCAGCTATGAACTTGTCATGCGTTGAGAAGGTTGAATGTCAGGAACGGCTTGCTAGTAACAATGTAACATCGAATCATCAACTCTAGCCATGAGCTGTGTATCCAATAAAAATGTTCTTGAAATCGCGCAATAACATCAAGGTGATTCTGTTTAATCCGCTCGTACACCATAAGCTCGTATGATTACTCAATCAAGTGTGTGAAAGAATGGGTTTCAGTGTGATGATTAACCCAATGGGCTAAAACTTCACCCTGGCCATGTTTAAGCACTCACGCAATCTAAGTATCAGACTATATGGTATAGTATGTGCACGACCAATTGATAATAAGAGTATAAGACTAGGTTAGGTTTTCATATTTATAAAAGAATTTAGGATAAACTGACTGTTTATCATGTTTACCTTTTATATGAGTAAATAAATATCAAAAGACACGACTTAGTGAAACACTAAGACTCGACCGCCATATATTGTGTGAATGAAAAGAGAATAAGAGAACGTTAAAACATTTAATGAAAATTTGAAGCTAAACCGCGTCTCATAATCGATATAAATATTTCCAGATCAATCTTTGATAAAGAAACATGCCTAGTAACCTTTTTGGATGCACTATAGGAATCGGGGCTTTCAGCCACAACTTTTTTGGTTTTAGAGACGAGAAAGTCGTTGCTAAAGACTTTTAGCTGCAACTTTTTCGGTTTTACAGATGACATGCTGTCGTCACTAAAAAATCTGATTTTAGTAGTGATGTTGAGTTACTTCATGTTTATCAATAAACAACCACTCAGCTCAGGCCATCAAAGACATTAAGATCAAAGGTTTGATAATTAGTGAATGAGTAAACAAATAATACCTTAATTATGACACATGAAATTTACCTTTTACATCCAACCATAAACTTCATTCATTATAAATAAACAAGTTGAATAAGTACAGTACGTACCAAAAAAAAAAAAAATCAACTAGAAATTTGAATACAAACTGGATAAACACCAGCTAAGTTTGAACTCATAGAAGCCGCGAGGAGTCGTACTATCAAGCAAACTTGTATTTGAACCAGTACAAATTTGGACCCCAATCGATAAAATAATAAGATAATAATTTTTTTGAAACCCCAGTGTATATATATTAGTCCCAACGAAACTATAAATTAATAATTACTAAAAATTGTATATATGTGTGTGTGAGATGATCAAAGCATGTATTTTTGAATGAAAAGATGAAGGATAAAGGTATTGCCAATGTTTTTCTAAGGTTGAACCACCAAATGGGTGAAAGCTTGAGGATTAAAGCATTATTCACATTTACCGCTATAAGATGTGTGTGTCATGTAAGTCTTTCATTTGAAAGGTAATTAATATATGCATTTCCTTAATGAGATTATGACATGTGGCCTAGCACCAACAATCTTAGCTGGGAAAATTGATCCTTTTCTTTTTGAAGCCTTATATGTAAGTTGAAAACTCTGTCAACTGGGTAGAAGTTTGCTTTAATTCTGTCTTTTGCAGATTACTTGAAGAAATAGTGTGTTGCAGGCATCTCAACATGCAATATTTTTATTTGGGAGGCTTCCTCAAAATTATGAAAACTTCAAAGTTTACAGTGAGTTTCCTGTGAGTTTGTATGTTTTTTTTTTCTTTCATACTTTACAGTGAGTTTTTTTCAATCTAGTAACACAAGAGCAGTTGATGTTCCCAAACTTGTAGTTCGGTATTGCACTAAGTTTTCTTTTGTTTTATCTTACTTAAAGCTTATAAATGTTTTTTTTATAGATGCTTCGGAATGGCAAGAAGCCTTTTACTACTATGGAGCTAGGCGACATCCTGAGCTCGTACATTTAAGTGTGGCATATGATCTGATTATCAATCAACTGTTATTCTGATGTTTAATTAGTGGTACTATGGAGCTAGGCGACATCCTGAGCTCGTACACTAAAAAGTCTAATTTTAGTAGTGATGTTGAGTTACTTCATATTTATCAATAAACAACCACTCAGCTCAGGCCGTCAAAGACATTAAGTTCAAAGGTATATATACTTGTGTATTTTCTCTTCGGTTTGATAATTATACCTTCTTTTTGTTGTATAAAAAGGAATAAAGTTAAAAAAAGAAAAAAGAAAGCCATGCATCCCTAACTTTGACACATGAAACCTTTTAAATTTTATTAATTACTATAACTGCGTAAAGAAAATGAAAGCTATTTTACATACCTAACTTTTATTGCATACCAAGAGACTCATTTTTACCATCCTTTTAAAAAAAATCAATGCTGAGATTAAAAACATTTTATTATTTCACATATTTTTTATAATTTAAATATGGGCAAATCGCACAAAAAGGTATTAAACTTATGTCTAATTTCAATTTAAGGTACTAATCTTATTTTTTCTCAATTTAAGGTGTTGATCTTTTTTCTTCTTGCAATCCTAGGCAACTAACAGGTTTTCAGGTTATAAATGTATTTTCAGCAAGGTACATTCCAAACACACCTTTATCTCTAGATTACACCAAAATCCAAACACACCGTAATCTCTTTATAGCACCTAAATCCATACACTTCTCTTCTCAACCTCCCCTCTTTATAACAACCCATCTTCAACCTCCTTTCTTCACCACAATCCACCATTTACACCCGGTTTTGTGATGTTTGAGCTCATTGACGTTTATAACCATGTCGCTAACCACTGATGCATGATTAAACTTTTTTCAGCTAGAAAACAAGTTAAAATTGAATAAAACCGTTACAAATATTTATCAAAATGTCAAAAGTTCTAATGAGTTAAAATACTAAGGTGTCTAACCACTGATGCACGATTAGTACGATTAGTGAAATCAACAGACTTTCACATATAGTTTGTTATAAATTCATTAAAAACAAATCATATAATTTGTTCATTAAAATATGGAAATACATTTGGCGGGCAAAAAGTTGGAAACTTTGAATGATACCCACTAACCACTGTCATTAATTATAAATTTCTAATTTGATTGTCATGGCCAAATGTTTCAGTGACATACTTTTGTCTAACTAGAGTGATACCCACTGTTGTCAATAAAAAAATTGATTTATATTTAGCTTCATTAGCTGTGATATGAATTTTATTACACCATCGCGACGAGCATTTAATTATCTTTCTATAGACGGGCACTTTGATATACTTTCGAAAAAAGAAAAAAAAAAAACTTTTTTTCCACGTTTTTCGTCTTTTTTTTCGTTTTTCTTCGAAACTAGAATTTGCATTAAATATCATATATGATTTAATACTAATTTGAAGATCACATGTAATATTAGTGTTAAATCACATATGATATGTAATATCATATGTGATACTAGTGTTAAATCATATATAATAAATCACATATGATATACATATCATATATGATTTAACACTAATATCACATGTGGTATTCAAATTAGTGTTAAATCATATATGATTTTTTTCATGCAAATTTCAGTAACATAAAAAAACGAAAAAAACCTTAACAAAAACGTGAAAAACACGAAAAAAAATTTTTTTTGTCGAAAGTATATCAAAGTACCTATCTATAAAAAGATAATTAAATGCTCGTTGTAACGGTATATTTTTTTCGCTTGACGATTAACTGTTTGAAAGATATTTATATATGAAAAAAAATGATGAAAGTGAGTTTTTTTAATTGTTGGGATTAAGATTGATCCCTTAATATGTATAGAAGTTTTTGTCTTCAAATGATCTTAAATCTTAATCTATTATATTGATCATTCTTAAGTAGATTATACAAGTTTCAAATTTTATTAATTACTTCAGCTGCATAAAGGAATAGAAAATCAAATTTTATAATGTAAAAGTTTATACATTATGTTAACTATAAAAAAAAATTAAGAATTTATACAAATTTTACCTTGAACCATGATGCGTGATAGTCATTACTTATCACACATCATTAGTTTTCAAGGAAACTTTATAATATTCCAAAAACGTGTGTATTGCCTGCCTTTTGGTATATAAATTGCCACAACTTCTTCTATATGGTCGATGTGGGACTCATTTTTCATGAAACATATCTAACATTTGAAATTGATCATCACATCATCCCACACTCACGCTAACCACAATTGCACGGATACTAATATATGAAAAAACAATGTGATTTCACTACACTTGCGTATAAACGCCAATACACGACGAGTGTTAACTTGCGTGAATAAATAAAAAGAACCTAAAACCATATTGATATTATCTTTTCATTTACAACATGTTATGTGAAGCATATAAATAACATGCTAGTCTTTTCAATCTATAAATACACCCTGTTACAGTTGGAGTTGTTTATAAACGACACCCTACAATCACAAGATCGAGCTAGAAAGTTGAAATACATATATTTGAAACTACAATGTGATTTAATTCAACCTCGCGATCTTCTTTAAGCGTGTCTGTAATTACTGGGATATATTACAGTGCAAGCTTGTGAGTTGAAAGCTAAGTTTAAAAATGTTATATGTTATAATCAACGCATATGGTACATTATGGTGCACAACCAATTGATAACAATACTGGATTAGAACTCAAAACAGTACAGTAAACTTGAAAAAGAATCAAGTACCAACTCTACTTTTGCTTTCCATAAGGGAGTTGATACTATCACACCATATTTTTGATGCATGCACCACATTCGTGCATTACAATACAAACTGTAATGCACATAATGTGGTGTATGCATCAAAAAATGTGGTGTGAGTATCAATTCCCTTTCCATAATTAAATTTTTTTCAATTAGAACCTTTAACTTATACGAGGTTAGTGAATATATTTTTTCTCTTATGGAATTTTTATTTTAGTTTCCTATGAGTATAAATTTTTTTTATAAGAGAACCATCATCTCACCATTATAGTTTTTTCTTAAAGTGACTAGAAAACTCATAATGAACAAATAAAAAAAAACGTTGTATCAACAAATACTAAATAAAGCGAAAAAAATATATACAATAGTAATCAACAACATGAATCAGTATTTGTGGACAAAGTTAAGATTAATATAGGTCCAAAATTCTTTATAGATTCAATAAATAAATATTGTTTATTCGTTTTTCATCAAAATTAAAAATAAATCACTTTTAGCTATTTAAAAAAAATCTTGCCAACGATAAATCGTTAAGCGGCAAAATATAATATCATGACGAGAATTTAAGTTTTCAATCAGACTATTAAACTATGTGGTACACTCTCAATTTTAAACTGTTTCGAAGTGTTAGCTGTTACAATGAAAATACATGTTTTACTTTTTTTTTTACATATATGTTCCAACAAAAAAATAATAAAAATAACAAAATGTTTATCGGTTTGGACTCTTTTTGACCCATCAAATGTATGAGACTTAAAACTACTCAAGCCCAACTAGTATGTAATTTCTGGTAGATGTATAGGAATAAAAATGCAAAATAAAAACATGACATATTGAAAGAAAAAATAAGACTAGAATTACACATTGAGCAAAAATAAAATGTCAATTATGGGCTCCGCTTTTCTTATAATTAAAATAAAAGTGATTAATCAACCATCACATCTATCGAGCAAAAAACATGATGGTAGCAAAAAAATGTCACCTTCAGACAGAAAAAAAAACATTTGGTTACCTTCGGGACACGTGCGGTAGAATATCAGTATAGCGTTTGTGGACCACAAAAGCAAAAATGGACAATTTTTAGAATCTGGCATTAGAAAAGTCTAAGAGTTCGTATAAATTTACTTTTAACAAAGACCCATGTCAAGCATAACAAACATGGATCGATGTTCTAGACAACTTCATACTACTCAAGACATATGAGTCTAACATACATTGTGGTATATAAACAAGAATAGTTTCTTTTCTTTGATCTATGTGGGATTGAAAGCATTCAACCTTTTCAGAGTGTGTATCTTACTTTTGTAGCAATGTCATTCCATTTCGTTAACTCGTATCTTGCATATAGACGCCAATACACGATGTGTGTGATCGAGTTGACCATTGATAGAACATCACCTCAAAATTTATTCAAAGTATAGCTTAACATCACCAAACCAGACGAGTTCAGTTTCACACACAATGTTATCTCATACTTTCAGACAACTCTCCATGAGCAACCACCATGCTGTTGAACCATGTCTTACTATGTCTTGCATAATCGATCAACTCTAAAAGCCAGCTTTGCTCATATTAGAATCTCCTACGAATCCGAACAATCAACATTTATTCATTCCAAATTCTTTACAAAAAATGCAGCCTTACCATAGCTAAATATTCATGTTTCTAGTTATTTAGACTTTTAGAGTGCCACCCACAAACTGAAGTTCTAAAGCACGTTTTTGTTTAAATAGTAATATTTATTTCAAATGTATATGTAATCGAAGTTTAATGACGCCAAATCGGATAGGAACTCGGGTGTTGCACCTTTTAACATAAAAAGAGGACCTTATTGTTTTAGTTAATATCTAAAAATATTGTGACTACACTTCAGTTCCTTATAGGTAATCACTTGCATACAATTGTTAGGTTGCGATGTTAAACATTGGCCTACGAGAACTAAGCGGTGCTAAATTATCTAAAAGCAAAACATCACCTTTCTTCCAAGGTACAAATGCATCCTCGGTGAACTTGATGCAATCGTACATATCATGGGTAGGCAGCGACTTACTATCACCAAACGTGACCGGTTGAAGTTGAAACACAAGATTCTCCCGTTCACCAGGCCCTCCACGAGCAAGCAACATGCAATTGAACCCTTTCTTGCTTTTCATCTGTTTATCTAATACTTTTGACATAGTTTCATCTAAACGGTTAAGCAGGGGCGGATTTACATTAAAGACAGGGTATGCACGTGCATACCCTGTGAAAATTTTTAGTAGTGTAAAAAATTTTGATTTTTCCCGAAGTAACTATAATATACACTGAAAAATTAAGAGTGCACACCCTTAAAAATGCTGGAAAAATATGGGTGCATACTCTAATGTAACTAACCATTGTTGAAAGAAAGAAGAAAACTGAACTGGTACTTTAATATATCGACTGCAGTTTTTTGAAGAAGAAGGAGGTTAAAAAGTAGGTCAAAGTCTACCAAAGTTATGTATATTGGTGGCCCACTTGTTATGTCAAGTTGTGATTTTGAGCTGTGAGCCTAACATATGACCCGTATTCTTTCTAAAAGCCCAAATCTATTAACACTGTAACAACTTAATATACAAGTTTTAACAAAAGGTATATGTATATTTGAACTTTGAAGACGTTATTAGCTGCTTATTAAAGAAAAAAACCTCTAAAGAATGAGATTATTGAAATTCGAACAAAACACCGCCAAAAATCCGACCCGTAAAAACCGACCCGAGTCAAAAATATTTGAGCAATTTTTTTCTTATATATAGTGCACACCCTCTAATGGATTCCTA
>OU343220.1:316052573-316255707 GCA_910596185.1 Chrysanthemum makinoi | reverse complement strand
AAACCTTTGGAATTGTCCGGTATCCAATAAAGACTCCAATATCAACTTTGGCTTTTGAGCTTTCAAAATCATCCGATCATTATTAGGATAGCAAAGGGATCCAAATACATGAAAGTGTTTGAGGTTCGGTTTATAGTTGTGGACAAGCTTGAAAGGTGTTTTGTTGTGGCGTTTTGTGATCATAGAACGGTTTTGAGTATAGCATCGCGATGAGATCTGACTTACGCCCATAAGTATCTGGAAGTTTAGCATTGATTAACATTGTTCTTGCGGCTTCCACTAACGTTCGGTTTCGTCTTTCAACAACTCCGTTTTGTTCAGGTGTACGTGCAATAGATGTTTGATGTTGAATTCCCACTTTCTCATAGAATTCACGAAGGGTTTTGTTAACAAATTCAGTTCCTTTGTACATTGCGATGATTACGGCGTGTTTGCGGTGAACTTGTATTTTTGAGAAAGTGATGATCATTTGTGGAGCTTGGTCTTTGCTTTCTGAAAGTAGACCCAAGTACATCGTGAGTAGTCATCAACAATTACTAAGATGTAGCGTTTGCCATTGATCGTTTGCACGCGCGTCGGGCCACACAAATCCATGTGAAGAAGATGAAGCACATCTTGAGGCGTGTTCCACCTTTGAAGGAAAATGAGCGCGAGTGCTTTCCCTTGTTCACAAGGCGAGCAAAGGTGATCTTTTGAATACGAATCGTGGAGTCCTTCAACTAGTTTGTGTCGAGCAAGGTTGGTGATGGTTTGAAAGTTTAGATGTGAGGCGGCGGTTGCCATAGCCGGGATTTTGTTGATGTTGCCTTAGAAAGTAAGCAAATGGGAGAGGAAGCAACCATGTCTTGCATAGAGATAGTGTAGAGACTAGAATTACGCTGAGCGGACATAAGGTCATTTCCGTGTAGATCACGAATGAAACAAGTTTTCTCCCGAAAAGCAACCTCCAAATCTCCATCACAAAATTGACCCTACGAAAGCAGTTGTGACCGAGGCCTTCCACATAGTAAAACCTGCTAATTTCGATGTTCCCATTGACATAATCTCCGTAGCCCATGATAGGTGCGAAGTGATCATTCCGAACGGCGGTGCCAATGAACTTTGCAATAAAGTTTGATAACAGTTTAAGATTGCTGTCAATATGTCGGGAACATCCGCTATCAACAACGAGAATGATCAGTACACCGTGCATTACAACACAGCGACAATGATGGAATAGAAGTAGATTTGGAACCCGAAATGTTAGAGGGTTCCATAGCAGTTATAGTAGATATACACACATCAATAGCTTTAGGTATCCACTTAAATCCTAGTGTGTTATATATCCATTTCTACCATCTATAACTACTCTTTGCTTTAGTCCTAGTGAATTCACTAGGTGGTACTACATTCCTAGGAGGTAAAACTGCTACTGAGGGACAGCAATGCGTTTCTTAGAATCTAAAGATGGCGCGTCTACCAAGCAAGACTTAGAAAGATTAGTAAGCCTAGAGGTATTCCGGTTCTTAGGATTCCTTAAACGAGAGATGATAGCTTTAGCAACGCATTTATCATGGCAATCAGAATTCATACTTTTACCACAAATAACACAAGGTGCATCGGACTGAATATCAAAAGTACTTAACGGTTTAGCATTCGTTACATCACTATGTCTATTACATTTGCCAGACGCAATATCTATAGTGGAGGCAACGTGTGTCTTATTCATAGTCCTAGGGTGTTCTTCTACTTTAGAATTCTTGATTGATCTTTTCTTAGGTCGCAACTTCCTATTCTTCGATTGAGTGCTCTAGGTCGTGAAGTGCGAGACGTTTGGAAAAGGCTCAACTATTCCCTGTTTCCAGTAGAAGGAAGCACATTAGCTACTTGTGATTTGGCAGTAGAGATTCTAGGTGCATGAGTACTAAGTGTTACGGGGGCTAATCTCTTAATGATTGTTGGCGGAAGTTGTTCATACTTTCCTAACATTCCTCTTAACTTGATGATAGTGTGAATCAGATCTTGATTTTCAGATCGAACATTTCCAGCAAAATGCATAACTTCTTTAGTGTGTGCAATATAATGATCAAGTTCATTTGATGCTTCATCACGAGTCTTTTTGAGTAAATCAAATATGACACCATATTCCTTTTTAAATTTTACAAGTTCTTGTTCATATTTTGAGATTTGACACTTAAAAGACACGTTTTGATCATCCAGTTGCTTAATTTTAGAATCAGAAGGTTTTGCACGCAACTGGTTGATTTTGTGTTGAAAAGCAAGTTGTTGATCGAGAATATCTTTTTGACACCAATTAAGACGACGTATTGCATTTGAAAGTTCGTTTGACAATCGTTTGTTTTCAACTGTTAAGGACTCGATCTGGAGCACATTATCAGTGTTCTTAACATTAACAACAGTTTCAACAATATCAGCAGAGATATGATCAGATGCATATGGCAAAGAATAGAGTAACACAACATTATGGATATCAGCACAGATAACATCTTCCAAGAGTCGATCAACATCTTTTCTCAAGAGTTTCTTTTTACGTTTAGTATTAGAAATAGATGTTTCTATTTTCTCAAAACGTTTTCATGACCCCAAGTTCCTTATGAAAATCCTTTCCCAGGCAATTGCACAACTTTTCAAGTTTTTAACATTAGGTAAAAGATTTTTTCTGAAAAATGTCTCTTTGTTCTCGCGCCAGAGGCGATTGAAAATGTTCAACTTTGATTTCAGATCGATATTCTATCTCATGTTGTAAAATTTTGAGGTCAGCCATGAAAATGTCAAAATATCGAAGAATTTTTCGATTTTCAGGGTTGTGAGTTTACTTCACTAATGGAAGGTAAAGGACCATAAGTTTGTGCAAAGTCTTTTTTGGGATTAACAATAGAAGACTCAGGTGTTTTGATGATAACCCTTGGTGTGTTAGAAGAATCTGTTGGTGTGACGAAAGTGACCGCGTTTTTATAATTAAAAGGTTTGTTGTAAACAACGTTTTTTAATTTTGATCGACTCGTCTTCTCGCATCTAATTCCTCTTGATGATGGTATTCAACAACACTCATAACAGTATTATCAATTTTGTATTCTCGACTGGAAACTCAGTGAGTTGGTTTGAATGATTTTAGTGAAAGCTTTGGTTTGTAATCGCTAGATTTTTCCATATCCATTTGGATTGGGTTTTAAGGTAAACTTTTCAATAGCTGTCATGCATCGTTTCACCATATTTGTAAACAACAGTTTTAAACTCTTTAAGTTTGTTTTGCAAGCCGATAATTTCTTCAAGAAGGTCATCTATTCCCGATCGTTGAATGCTTTTTGTATGCATAGAACTGTTTTTGACAAGTTAACAACTCAGCCTTAGCTTTTTGATTTTCCAAGGTGAGAGCGTTAATTTGCTTTTGATGTTCATGTTTCAGTTGTTCTATTTCTCGGACAACAAAACATTCTTCGAGCGGCTAGATCACGCATCTGCGCTCTAAATATTTTTCGTTTTGATGAGATTTGGCAAAAGCGCTTCAAAACCTTTTCACGTTTTCTTGAGTTTTGAAAAAGTTGAGTTGCATTTGTAAGCATTCAAAATCCTTGGTTAGCAGTGCATTTTTGCTTTTTAAGTCCTTGTTTAATGCATAACATTCCTCCATTTTGATTTTATGGTCTTGAATTAACCAAGCAAAATCTGGATGAGGCAACAGATCATCTTGTTCAACGTGATTCTCAACATGATCATTCTTTAGATCCTCAAGTACGACCACGGAGTCAATTTGATTATCAAAGAAAACCATAAGGTCATCTTGATCGCAAATGTAACTACAGGGGTTAACTTGAAAATCATCGAGAAGAGAATGTAGAAGACTCATTTTGAACAGATGCGATCCGTGCGGATTCAGATATTGGCGGAGATATGAGTTCAGATATGATGATGGTTTGTTTGGGTACCTGAGACAAGCCATCAGTGTCATACATGGGCTGTTTCACTCATGTGTAACTCTTGCATATTAGCCATCAACATAACAGTGCATTGGCCGCGCAAGTCCTCCATATCATCATCGAAGTCTCCAGCATCGCCATAAAGCTCGTTCTTTGTCCGTGAGTGATCCACCAGCTTCATCCTTAAGAGCCAAAAGTAAAGCCTCTTTGAAATAAGCAATCGCCCGAGTCCTTGGCTTTGGGCATGCATTGGCAGTGTCCCTTCTCATTGCAGTTGTAGCATCTAAGACCATTCAACCCATTATGAGCATTTCCCTGTTCCACCACTGGAGCTCGATTGTTATTCCTACCCACAGCATTAAACCCTTGACCACCGCCCATCTGACGACCATAACCACGATTCTGAACTTCAACTCGTCCATTGTTCACAACAGCTTGATTCCTTGTATTAGATGAGGAGCGAATGCGATTGTTGGATTTGTTAGTATAACGGCTAAAGGCATTAGCAATCATAGCAAATCCTTGTTGCAGTGCTTCAAACGGATCAGATTCCTCATTAGCTTCACTGACAAAGGCTTGAGCAGTGTTGTGGTTGTATGGAACCAATTGAGTTTGTTGAGATTGAGGTTGTGAAGGATCATGTGATGTGATTGTAGCAGTTGGTTGAGTTGCTGGTTGAGGAGAATAACTGTTTTGAGCATATAAGGCAAGTTGTTGATTTTCCGGATGTGTTGGTGGAGCAATTTGAGCACGGAGAATCCTTTCCCGATCAACTTCCTTTTCATGAGGTTTCAAGTAATCGTACAACAATCCGTAGGTAGAATGATGCATGTTCTTCGCTTGACGGAGAAAAATGACATACTTCCTAAGAGGATGTATTCCATTGCAAGTTCATCAGCTTTTTGTGCAGTCTTTTGAGCATCAACACTACGAAGAATTGGGTTTGGTAATCCTAAGAGGATGTATTCCATTGCAAGTTCATCAGCTTCATAGTGTAGAAGTTCTAAGGGATTTAAATCTGCAACAGTAGCAATGTTGGTTTGTTCATCTCTTGGTGGAACAGCAGTTGGATCTCCGGGTACAATGACAGTAGGCATCTCAAATGGACCTTCCAAGATAACCTTCTTTAAGAACTTGCCATGTGGCTTCTTTAGATCACAAAACCTAAAGAACCTTATCACCCATTGATCGTAGTTTCCTGGAGTGAGCATTGGAGGTCTATCAAGTGATCCAGCCTCATGAATTGATTGTTGGTTGCTTAAAGCTTCACACATCTTTGCAAACCAAGTGGGTTCCTTCATAGTGTTCCTTGATGGATGTTGATTGAATTCATTTGTGTACGGTTGAACTTGAAGACTTGGTGGTGGTTGAACCATTTGAGGTTGTGGATTTGCAAAGAAGTTGTGGAGTATATTGTTGATTAAATTGTTGTTGATAAATTGCTTGTTGTTGATTCCATTGTTGATGTTGTGGACTTAGTTGTTGTTGTCGTTGAGGATAAGTGTAAGGGAAGTAGTTAGAGTATGGTGGTTGTGACATGTTGAAGAACTTGTGTGGTAAAAATGGATCTTTGTAGTCGAATGAACCTTTGTTGATGAAGTGTCCTTAGGCGTAGAAAAGACAAGAACCAAGTAGCACTTATGCGTTAAAACACCAAAAGTTACGCGTAACAATGAGGAGTTACGCGTAGGTTTTAGCTTACACGTAAGTAGGATAAAAGCACTAAAGTTATGCGTAGACAAAAGTTAGGCGTAGAAAGTTAGGCGTAGGATTACCTTATGCGTAGACCTAAGTTTACGCGTAAAGTGAATCTTATGCGTAGAATTTCTACGCGTAAGCTTATGCTTATCCGTAATTTTAGGGTTTTGCCCAAATGATCTTTTACACTATCACAGTGCAAAAGATATCCAAAGTCGACGAATTTTCAGACTTATCCAAGTAAGAAAACACGAATAAACCAGGAAAATGAAGATCAAACCAAGGAAAAATCTTACGCGTAATTTTAGGGTTTTGATACGCGTAGGATTACTCGTAATTTTGATTTTGCCCAAAGTTGTTTCTAAACCAGTTTTTGTGTGATGAAATAGCTTCAATAACACCAAAATAACACAAAAGTGTGAGACTTGATGATCCAAAGCACTCAAAAACAGTTATGTAGAAATACATACACGAATAGAAACTAGTTCAAAACAATGATCCACGCATAAAGTTTGAAACTTTTTGCCAAAAACAAGTATTTTAACACCTTAAAACGTTGAAAGTACAAGAATCTTGGATTAAAAGTTAAAAACAAGTTTTTAAAGAGCTAAAGAATGCGTTAACCTTACAAGTAAGACCCAAAATCAAAAACTTCAAAAACAAAACGAGCACACCCAACTATTTGGCGATTGATACCATTGTTATGTCACTAGTTTTACAAACACAAGTTATAGAGAAAGAGATGAAGGATATGATGACAAGCTACACACACATACACACGTTAACAATAATACGGTTTAAGAAAGAGTGTATGTGAAGAGAATAACTTGAACAACCAACCCTCAAATGAGGGTTTACAAGATTATTTATAGGAGGGAAGCTAGGGCAACACTCCTAGTTCCCATCCTTTCTTATGTGGGCTTGGGCCTAAGCTTATGGGCCTTCTACATAAGCTTGACCTTAAACAAACATAAAGGCCATAATAAAGCTACCTATTACATATGAAATATAAATACTTGAAATACTGTTTAGGAGTGATTCCAACATCATGAGCACAGAGATCTGATGTATGACAACATTCACCGACTGGATGAAAACATGGCTAAATTCCTCAGGCATCTTCAGGGTGTAGGTACCACGATAGATGAAATCAGGGAGTTTGTCAAAGAAGATCCAGCAACCAACTCTAAAGTCTTGGAAGCTACTGAGGCGTACCTGAAACAATCCTCAAACCTCACTGAACTGCTCAATATGCTCAAGTCTACAAATGTTCAGGGTCTTCCATCCTCATTCCAGTCTCTACAAGCTACAATGGACTCTTTGAATACGCAGGTGGCTACATTGGCTCAGGCATCCTCATCTCTGGCCTGGAATCTTGGGCCCAGAATGACTGCTCTTGAAGCTTCACAAGCTAATTTGGAAGCAAAAGTCACTGGTATTCAAACTGACACCTCAGACATGAAGGCAATGATCATTGAAATTTATCAAGCCTTCAAGGGTCAAGCAGCTCCGTCCCCCTCAGCATCAACACCAACTCTTGCCCTCACTGACGCTATGGCAACAGTTGAGGGGGAGAATATTGCTGAAGAAACTCCTCTTCACCGACCGGGGGAGCAAACATCATCAGTAGCTCCCACATCAACATCACCACCAGTCTCAGCAACTCCCATCTCATTCATCCCACCAACAACACTGGCAATTATCACAACAACACCATCCTTGGTTGCATCATCTTCTTCAGGCCAGGACAAAGGCAAAGGCATAATGACGACTGCGAGCTTCGAAGATCCCCTATAAAATCGGCGACATCTTGAATACCTGCTCACACCTCAACAACTAAGTAAACATCTTGCTAAAGAAGAAAGAAGATTGAAACTAGTCGAGGAAGAGAAAAGAAACGAGCACGGCAAAAGTAGTCGCCGAAGAAGCCGAGAATATGGGATTAGATGCAAGCAAAGCTCCCAAAGGGCCGGCAGGACAAAAGTTCAAGGATGCTCGGCCTGCTCAAATGGCTACAATGAGAAAACAAAAGATGAAGAAAGAGAAAGAAACTGAAGCTCTCAGGAAAAGCAGAATTGAGGAATACAACTGGACAATGAGCAGTACCGAAGGCTTCTGAAAAATCACGATGTCAAGATTATTCCCAACGCCAAACCTTTGGCTATGAATGTTTACAGAGGGGATGACAAAAGACACTTTGAGGTTCATGATCCCTTAAAATTCAGTGACTTTGGGATCACTGAACTTGATGAACTTGGTCCGATCATTGGTAAGAAGCAAAATAAGGTGGTCAAGGAGTGATGAAGATGCTGACAAAAGATATGAAAGGCTGGGGATGCACCGTACCAACTAGGAATTCACCTGCCTTGACGCACCTCAAGGATCTCAACCACAAACTTCCACTGGCAAAAGGAAGAGAGTTGAGTTCCAACCTTAGATTAAAGTGCCGGGACTGGAGTGTAATAGGGAGCTACCTGAAGGGGTTAAATTTGTGAATTGTCTAGTGATTGAAAAGCTCAAAGAGGGCTATTTCACATTGATGTCTATGGAAACCCAGAATTTCAAAGATGGAGTGATATTGATCAGTGGGTGTGTAGCTGCAATGATCAGCTATATTCCAGGGCCTCTCAGATCCAATCCCCACAAATATCAGGTTCGCCAAGACCTAAATGCCAAGATAAGAGACCATCCCGACAGAGAAACACTCATCACCAAAAAGGTCAAGCTTGAAGCATTGGGAATCCATCTGGACTGCCATCATTTTGTTTTATCTTTTGTACTAGTGATAGGAACTATGTAATCTGATCAATAAACGATGTATGTTTTATTCATTTACTCGGTGTTCCTTATTGTATTCATTAGTACATTCAGTGTAGGAAGAAGCCATTTGCTCACTTACATTGATCAACCACTTAGGCTATTTGTATATCCAAATAGGGGGAGACTGTTGGGTTCAAAAAATACCCAAACCCCTTAATCTAGGATTTGAATAGAAAATAGCCCAAGTACTCATCCGTTAAACAAAATCAGGTCATTTGAGTGCATAGCCGCCAGTGGGAGTCATCTTTAGGATACTCCGATTTTAGGGCAAAGAAGAAGTCTATCGACTCAGTAAGGCGGAACTTAAAGGGTGAAGACTGAGTCAAGAAGAAGATGATGGATTCGGTGAGTGATGACAATAACTCACTGAATCCTAAGACTCTCTTCAACTACTTGCACCTGAAGACAAACTGAAGAAGAAGACTGAAGAATAAATAGACTGAAGAAAGAGCGGGACAAGGCGGGAGAAGTTTGAATCAGATAAAGAAGTCCTTATCAACATAAGTCAACTTTCCCTAAATGGCTAACTTACAAGCTCGTGTCATCACCTGAAATATGGAAAGCAGCCTTGTCCTTTACTTAGAATAGTCTTTGTAAACGGAGACAAAATACATCAGTATTTTGTCTTCTATATGATGTCAATTTGTCACTTAGGAAAGAGTTAAAACTCATACATGTATAAATAGCATAAGAGATGGAGTGAAAAGATTAAGCTTGTGAATTGTAAAAACACACATACACGCAAGCCATCTTTTCACTCCTCCAAATACAACTTAGTTCCCGAGATAGCTCAGTGAGCTCTAAGAGTTGTGCTCAGACTTAGCCTGATTAGAGAGGAGTCACCCAACTTTGTCATTTCAATCCCAAGTACTATTCCGCAAGTACTTGGGTAACGTATTCTTTGTTGATATATTTCTAATAAGAATATGATGTTGAAAATTACTTAGTGTGTTTTCCTTATGTTAATTTCAGTCATAGTTCACTATTAACTTGTTTTATAAACTTAAACTGTTTTTAACGATAGTGAACGGGGAACAACAATATTAAATCCATGTTTGATTTAATAATTAAAATAAGATTGCTCATAAGTATTCCTGAAAGCTAGTGGGAGTATTATTTATTTTTCTTAAAATCTTATATGTTGTATGGGCAACTACATTCCACTTAAATTAAGTTTTAGTTGGGAATGAAACTTCGTTTGTAAGATTTGGAAATAATATATACAACCTTGGAAATATATGTTTATTATTATAAACATATGTGGTAAATAAATGAGTCAAATAGAACATGATGAATACATATCTTTGACAAGATAGATGAGATCTTAAAGTTTAACTTGAAGATTCATCATGAACATCATGTTGTGTATAAGATTGTTGTGTCATGCTTGATTACAAGATGATTTGACAACATTGAAAGTTGTTAGTGTAATAAATATTTTAAAAGGAATATGTTTGGATTTAGAATCACATTCCACAGTCTGGAGATGCTCCTAGATTCTATGAATGATTATATGACAATTGTTTCAAAATTGTCATTGCCAACAAACTTGAGTTTGGTAGGCACCAACATTACACTATAACTGTTCAAAGTTTACGGATGTTTAAAGAGCATATTGTTGTACACAATGATGCTAGTATAATTGAGATGACACTCAATTCTAGTCATGGTATCCTTGATGATGACCATGTTGACTAGTTATGCTCAACTAAGAGCATAGTTGCATTATACATTAAAGAATAAAGAATACTTTAAAACTTTAAAGTTTTGAAAGATAATTGTCATAAAAGGGTGGTTCAGGTTATCACGCACCTTATGGAATGATATGACAATATCAAGATATGTGTAAACATATACAAGAAATTCACTTATTGAATTTTTGAAATAAGTATTCTCAAAATTCCTATAGATCAAAGTTAGTTGAAATTATGTCTTGTCAACAAGTATGAGTTGCATGACTTGTGGCAAAATTCATTAACTAAGAATTATCATGCATTGATCTATTTAGTATTTGGATAAAGGATGTTAAACAATTATTATTTATAATGAATTAAAGTACGGTATACGTTTAATTTCATTTATAATATTGTGTCCTGTATTTGCATGTTTAAATCCTTGAATAACTTAAGTTATTCTAAATAGTCCGTTGTCGATCAATAACATGGGAATGATATTGAATAAAGACAAATTTGAGTATTAGTTAGAATATACTTGAAAGTATATTGATGCGTAGCATGACTAATTTCAGATGATATTCAATGGATTGAGTATAGGACTTATCCCACCCGCATGATAATACTTTATGGATCTTAGTCATTAAGTATATCATGAATATTTATCCTCTGACTTGAGATACCGGAGATATGTCATAGATGTAGTGCATTTTTGTGAAGCAATCTAACGCTATACGTAACTGGTAGTTATAAGGGTTGTTTTCAGAAGTGTTGCGAAATCTGTGAATCCTGCTTGTAGTCAAAACGGGATTTATTTCCTTCAAATTTATTTTGAAGTATAATACTGCTGGGCCCCTCGTAGGGTTGTTAAGATGTTTGCATGGCCATGCCCAAGGTCTTCTGGAATATGTTCAGAAGAATTGGTAATCTTGATCAATCACATAAAGCGAGAAACAGAATAGTTAATTAAGAAATGAGTGAGATCCATATTCTTATTAACATGGTGTTAGAAACAAAAGGATGAATATGATGATAAATCATCAAAATTTGGTTTTTCTCCAGAAAACCATACACGAGTTGTACCGGGGGCATTGGCGTGTTGCTAGACGCTAACCAATGTCATTTTACGTTTTGTAAACATATCCAAGTGGGAGCTGTTGGAAATGTATATATTTACAAACACGTAAATGTCCGGATTCGAACTCGTGACCACGAGATTGCACACATTAGCGAATGAGAATTAAATTTAAATAATTAATGTTTATGTTTACGATTAATTATTGCACATTAAGTCCGTTTAACGATCGTTAAGTATTTAACGGAAAAAAATGACTAACGACCGTTAAATGAAAAGAGAAGGACTAGTAATGGAAAATCTTGAAAGTGAAAAGTTATAGGTTTTTCCTTGGGCTTTCATCATGGCCGGCCAAGGGGGCTTCCTAAGCCCTAATCCATAACTTGTTCCCAAAGTTTTCTATCTACTATATAAACAAGGCTAGGTTCTAGGGTTTTTCATAACTTTGTGCATTGAATTAACCCTAGATCTCTCCTCTCCTCTCTCATGTCCCTATTCGGCCGAACACCCCATTATTAGGGAGTTTGGTTTCGTTTTTCCTTAAAACGAGGACTTGTGTTAGATCTAGAAATCGCTTGATTCGTTGGTTAATTCGTGTGTATAAGAACGGTAAGGGACACTATTCTTACACCAATTGGTTTGAGTTGTAGAACGGTAAGGGACAACTCTTTAAACCACTTCTTTGTTTTGTTCAAAAGATCTGACATTCGCAAGAGGTACGTTACGCATACTTTCAGTTAATTATTTATTTGTTATGATCTTTAGTCTTCCGCTGTGTACTCTTGATGTCTACATGTTTTATTATATATCATGTATTATAAACTCAACACCTAATTCAAATTTATCTGTCTTATGTTTACTACTCTATAAATTTGTCGTTCAAAAAAAATGTTATACAACTACTTATCTAGTTATTTAATGAACTTTTTTCAGCTATGACAACTCTAAAAGCCGGTTTTGGTCACATTAAATCTTCACTGAATACGAACCGTTTCCATCTATCCATTCCAACTTCATCGCAACATTTGCAGCCTTGCCGTAGTGAAATTTTTTTTGTTAAGTAACAAAAACCGATATTATAGAAAAATGAATAAACACATAAGCCATTAATTTGCGCTTTTTCTCCATTGTAGCAGCCAAATTTTAATAAATGCAAAATAGTTAAATAGCAAACAAGTTACATATTTAACCAATTTTGCAACCAACCTAAAATTAACGAGTGTTCTTTTAAAACCTTTTTTGCTAGTCCAATATTTGAAGCTCTTTAAACTTGTCACGTGATAGGTATAATGACTCTCATTCAACTTTGATTAATTTTTGATAAACTATCAACCCATACCGCATAATAAAATCAAGCTCATTCGCATAAAAAGATCAAAATATATTCACTTGAAAGAATATTATGAAATTTCATGTGGTTTTAAATAGCATTTGTTTAGTCATGTTGGTTCAAGTTTTAATCTATTATATTGATCATTTTTAAAAGCAAATTATACATATTTCAAATTTTATTAATTACTTGAGCATGTTTGTAATCACTGGCATATAGATGCGAGTATATGACAAGTGCAAGCTTTTGAGATGAAAACTTGATTTAAAAGTGTTATATATTACAATTAACGTATATGGTAAATTATGGTGCACAACCAATTAATAACAAGACTAGATAATGTTTTAAGCTTGACTAAGAACTTAAGAAAAATGTTTAAGTTCACACTCCAAGTCTTAGGTCATATTTTACCTAGTGTTAAAATAGACTTGGTTGTCATCGCGACGTGCAAATGAAGGAAAATGTTAACAACCTTTTAGCTTGTCTAAAGTAGGTATGTGAACAGATTATATATACCAGTTGACTTTCAAACTTGCTATTACTATAAAGAAATAGACTCTCTATATTTGCAAAGGAAAAGTTTACAAATTTTGTTAACTATAAAAAATTAAGATTTTATACAAATTGTTCACAATTCGTAGTTGAAGCAGGTTAGGATTAACACGCTCCTGCGCCATTACGAAACGTGAACACTTCATACGATCTACAAACATTAAACAGATGTATGTTGTGGTATGTAAGCTAGCATGGACTCTTTTCTTTAACCAATGGGATTCTAAGTTGTCAAAGTTGTTGGAATTATATAATATGACAATCATATATAAAACACATAAAATATCAAAGAAACATGCGGAAGCGTATATGAACGAATTAATGAATAACTAATTAACATAAACGTAAAGTATGCGTATCTTTTGATTGTAGCCCAACAAGAATCAATTCCTTAAACTAGCAAGTGGATGAACCCATTTTGAGGTAGTATGACTTGGGGTTGGCGTAAGATTTTGCAAATTCGGCCTATCCTTCGCAAATTTATATGGCACAAAATCGGTAATGGTATGTCAACTTCAGCATGGTTTGATAATTGGTGTGATACTAGCCCTTTAATGGACTCATTAACTGCTAGAAGTATTTCTAGTGTTGGATACACTTTGGACTCGAAGGTAGCTGATCTTATAATCCATAATGCATGAACATGGCCCAACGAATGGGCTTTAAGGTACCCTCTTATTTATTCCACTACTGCCCCTTGAATTTCGAATTCTAATGACCAGATTATTTGGAAGGATAGACTAGGTAGAGTTCAATCCTTTTCGGTAGGTATCGTTTGGGAGGATATTCGGCCCCGTGGTAACGAAATGCATTGGACTTATGTAGTTTGGTTTGGTCATTGTATCCCTCGTCATGCATTCCATCTATGGTTGGTTATACAAAGAAAGTTGAAGACTCAAGATCGGCTTAGACAATGGGATGTTAGTCCTACGACTAACTTAAACTTGTCTAGCTGCCCGTTGTGTGAATTGGTCCCCGACTCACATAGCCATTTATTCTTTGATTGTACATTTTCATCACAGGTTTGGTCGAGTGTAAAGGCAAAGGTAGATTTACAAAATATGCCGGCTTCTTTAGACCAAGTTGTTAATTGGTTGATCCCGTTTGCTAAGAAGAAATCTGCAAAAGGTGTGATTGCTAAACTAGTTTTCGTGGCTTGTACATACTTTATTTGGCAAGAGAGGAATGGAAGATTATTTAAGCAAAGGAAAAGAACTCACGAGAACTGAAGTGATTTTATCTACTATTCGGCTCAAACTCTTAACGTTTCATTTCAAGAAAACTAAACGAGTCGAGAGAGTCCTATATGTTTGGAAGTTGCCTCGATCGTTGCTAAAGAGTATAGAAACGTAGCTGCTATTTTGCCTAGTCGAATAGATTTGTAACATGTCTATTGTTTTATTTTTAAACTCGGCTAGGTTTTAATGGTATGTTTGAGATTGGTATGTCAATCTTGTTTTAGTATGGTGGGAAGCACAAGTGGTGTGTGTGTCTGTACAAGTCAATTTGGTGTTTTGCCATTTTGCATGAACTCTTATTTTTGGTTATTTTTTGTTAATATATTTTACCAGGTAAAAACCCTTTACTCAAAAAAAGTGGATGAACCTTAATTAGAGTTTATAAGGATTATGTAAATTACCCCTTACCGTTTTGTACACGCCTATGAAGGGTGTACAATCGTTTGGGACTAGAAAAACACACAAAACATTTTTAAGTTTTAGTTTAGAAGTACAAGAGATACAATACAAAGACCCTATGCCTTGTATATATACCCATGAAAACCTAGAGTCCAAGTTACACTTGGATTGGGTTTTGGAAACCCTTGGCCGATCGTGTAAGGGGTATCCCCAAGGTTTCTAGAACCCTATTGACCTCTAATTTCATATCTAGTCATTCCTTTTAACATTTAACGATCGTTAGTCCATTACATTTAATTAACTTAACGTTCGTTATATTTTTCGTGTAAATAATAATAAATACAACATTTCATATTTAATTATTAACTTTAATTCTCATACGCGAAGTGTGCAATCCCGTAGTCTAGAGTTCGATCCTAACTCACGACTAATAATTTATATCCATAAAACCAACAAAAGTTGTCAATGTGATCATCGATATTACCAGACCCACACTCACACAAACCACAAGAATAATGAAGCACTGCTATAAACTATCTAAGATAGATAACATCGATTTTTAATACGCACGACTTTGGATTTTAGATATATCTTGAGTAGTCACTCCCGCCAGATTAAACACAACCACATATTTCAAACGAGATGGAAAGTGACTCATTCAAACATATTCAAATGATGGTTGGCTGGGATAAGTGAGATGAACCAAAATATAATTTGAGGGGAAATTTGAAGTCAATGCAACTCTATTTCTTTGTTTTTTGAATGACTTTAGCATAGTTGATAAATGATAAGTCAAGAAGTTTGATGAATCTAGCTTTTTATACGGCTTACAAAGCTTTCTAACGCCTTAATCGGATTTAAAAGTTCCATTGATAAAAGATTATGCATAAAAAACACAACTTTATTATTTTAGACAATTATATATTCTTAAACATTCTTAACTGATGACTAATATTTAGCCACATAAATAAAGGAAAAGTTAAAAAATTTTGTTAACTATAAAACATTAAGATTTTATACAAATTGTTCACATTTCGTCATAGTAGGTGCAGGATAGGAATAACACACTCCTGCGCCATTACGATACGTGAACACTTCATACTAATCTACATACGTCAAATCCATGTTTGTTGTGCTCTATAAACTAGCATGGATTCCTTTTTTAACCAATGTGGGATTCTTAAGTTGTCAATGTGATCATCAATGTTACCCGACTCACACTCACAAAAAATATTATTACTACTAATATTTGAAACAACAATGTGATCCCACTTCACTTGCATATAGACGCCAAAACACAACTCTTGTTGACATGTTTGTCAACCTTTAGTCAACGAGAATGAAGCATTGCTAAACTATCTAAGATAGATGGTATCGAGTTTTAATAAGTATGACTTTGGATTTGAGATATATCTTTGAGTAGTCACTCCTGCCAAATTAAACACAACGACATCATTTCATATGATGTGGAAGTCAACTCATACAAAGATATTCAATCGATGGCCGGATTAAGTGAGATGAGCCAAATAATTCTTTTTCGATACCGGTGGAGGGGAGATTTGAAGTCAATGCAAGTGGATTTCTTTGTTTCTTGAATGGCTTACATGAAATTTAGCATAGTTGATAAGTCAAGAATTTTACGTATCTAGCTTTTATATGGCTTACAAAGCTTTCTAACGCCCTAGTCGGATTTAGAAATTCCATTGATAAAAGTTTCAAAATAAAAACATAACTTTAACATTTTAGATAATTATAACATTCTTAACTAATAACTAATATTTAGCTACATAAAAAAGGGACTCTCTTTGTTAAGAAACATTTTTACGTATATTCTAAAAAAAAAATAAATAAATAAAATAAGAACTTTTATAAATTTGCCTCCAATCCGGAATATAGGTGTTGTGTTTGACAACTAAAGCTCGAATTGGAGACAACTTGATAGTATTCCAAATTTGAGAGAACCAAGTACATTGTGGTATATTAACAAGAATTGTTTCTTTTATTTGATCTATGTGGGACTGAAAGTAGTCCACGTTTCACAACGCGTATCTTACATTTGTAACAATGTCATTCCATTTCATTAGCTCGTATCTTGCATATAGACGCCAATACACGATGTGTGTCTGATCGAGTTGACCATTGGTAGAACATCACCTTGTAATTTATTCAAGGGATAGCCTGCTGCACATTCCTCCTCTAGGATCTTGATGCAATCGTAAACCATCACTTACTTTGTCTTGCATTATCGATCAACTCTAAAAGCCAACTTTGGTCATATTAGAATCTTCGGTGAATCTGAACCATCTTCATTTATCCATTCCAACTTCTGCAGTCCGTGGTTCAGTTATTATTTTCATGTTCCTAACTAGTACTTAATCTTTTTATCATATATATATTGAGAAAGTTTCATCTAAACTACTGTAGGGAGAACGTCTTATTATAGTTATTTAGAGAGCCGCCCACGGCCTGCTGGTGCCAAGTTCTCTTTGGGGTTTTGAATTGGGTTCCATGGTGGATATGTTGAAATCTTTGTGCAATTTTTAATTCTCTAATGCTACTCTTAGGTTACTGTAAATTCATATTTTAATCCATCAACTTTAACAGTTTATGATTTATTTATTGTCAACATATTAAACAACTTACTTTTTGTTGTGGTGAATATATCATGGTGGCTCAATTTGAAGGCCCGACGTAAATATAATGTGCAATATTTTCTATTTCGCGACATTTTGTATACCCTCTAACAGTTATAGTTATTATAAGCGTCAACCCCAGCAGTCTAGCTAAAAAATATGCAACTACTAATGATTGAAACAATTGCGATTCAGTTTCACCTCAGTAGCTCGTATGTAATCACTTTAATTTAAACGCATGTCATGACGAGTTCAAGCTTGTGAGTTGAAAACTGATTTCATATTATAATAATAATATATATGGTATGTTATGGTGCACGGCCAATTGAGATATGTTTTCCAGTTAGGTGTAATAACTTAAGAAAAACCTAAAGTTTATTCATCTTTACCTTTTTTTAAGCCCGCATATTCAAGATTACCAATACTTGAACCGAGTTATTTTTAAAAAATCTTTGTATGTATGATGATTTGTAAAAAGTATATCAACAGAAAAAGAAAAATTAAAAATGAAGATGACGTTTAACAACTTTTCTGGCTAGTCTACTTGAAGCTCTTAATAACCTTGTCACGTGATTGATATAATGACTCTCACTCAACTTATCAATATTTTGTAAACTTAGCTCATATTCCATAAGAAAATCAAGTTCTTCCGCGTAAAAAATAAAATTAAAACTCACTTTAAAAGAATATCGTGAAAGTTCATATCATTTTTATAAGCAGATTAAAGTTTTTTATTAATTTCTCTAGCGGCATAAAGAAAAAGAAAAACAAATTTTGTAAAGTAAAAGTTCATAAATTATGTTAACTATAAAAAATTATAAGAATTTATACAAATTTTACCAGAATTGTCAATTGATGCCTGATACGTATGACACATTAGGGGGTGTTTGGTTCGCCGAATTCGTAGTAATTCGATATAATTGTAATTAGAATTCCAATTACATAAGGTGTTTGATTGGTTAATGGGCGGAATTGTAATTATGTAAATTACATTGGGCCCACTTTTTTTATGTAATCTAAATTACATTCGCATAGCGATGGAAAGTATAACATTACAAAGGAATTCATACATATTTACTAAATTAACCCCACACATAAGGAATTCATACATCTCTTACGTATCTTTCTTACCCACTTTCTGGTTCAATCATGTGATGTTGTCTTGACTTCCGAAAATATTCATAAACTTTGTTATATCTACTACTGAACAAAACGTTAGATTTTTTTTTCAACTCGTATTTCTTACATTAAATTTCACTTTGTAATGGTGACGAACCTTTTGTATTTAACGTTTTGAAATTTTTTGTTTCATATTTCCGAATCTGTTTGTAACCTTTTTTAAGTCATGTGTGTTAGTCATTTATGATATTTATATTAATTTAGCTAGTCTTAACATATAAATGATACATAAAAAAAAGTCACGAACATTAATGGGTAAAATAAATCACAAACATTTATGATATTTGCTATTACTTTTTGTATGGGTAATTTTATGAAATTTAAATTACAATTTTTTTTCAAACGAAACAGACTTATGTAAATGAGTTACACGTGAATTACATTACATCCTGCCAACCAAACACATGACCAATTTCAACAATTCAAATTACAATTCATCCAAATTACAATTCCTTCTACAAATTACAATTACATCAGAAACTTTCAATGAACCAAACAGCCCCTTAGTGTCACCACTGGAAACTTTATACTAATCGAAAGATTAATGTTCCATCTGCCTTTGGTATATAAACTTCCACAACTTCTTCTATATAGTCGATGTGGGACTCAGTTTTCTTAAAAATATATCTGACATTGAAGTTGATCATCACGTCACCCCACACTCACGCTAACCCAATTTCACGGATGCTAATATATGAAACAACAATTTCACTGCACTTGCATATAGACGCCAATAAATGACGAGTGTTAACTTGCGTGAAATAAACAAAAAGAACTTAATAACCATATTGTTATTATCTTTTCATTTACAACATTTCATGTGAAGCATACAAATAAAATACTAGTCTTTTCAATCTATGTTTGAAGTATTTTTTATAAACATCACCCCACAATCACACGATCGAGCTAGAAAGTTGAAAATGCTAGTATTTGAAACTACGATGTTATTTAATTCAACCTCGTGATCTTGTTTGAGCTTGTTTGTAATCAGTGGCATGTAGCTGCCAACACATGACAAGTGCAAGCTTGTGAGTTCAAAACTATATTTGAAAATGTTATATGTTATGATCAACGTATATGGTACACTTTGAGTCTTAGGTCATATTTCACCATGTTAAGATCGACCTGCTCGTCATCATATAGTGCAGATGAATTGAAGGAAAATGTTAACAGCCTTTTTAGCTAGAGTAAAGGAGGTATTTGAAGCTCGTTACACCGTGTTACTTGATATAACTACTCCTTTCCAGTCGGTTCAATATTTGATAAACTATTAGCCCATCAATAAGATCCACTTCATTTGTGTAATGAGTTTGAGATAAGTGCACTCAAAAAAATTAGTATGAAAGATCATGCCTAGTAACCTTTATAAATGTTTAATAAAATCATGAAGTTAACAAAACAATAATCATCTTTTAAATACAAAGGTGCAAGTGTGCAACTACTAAGAATTAGTCTTGTAATCTCATCGACACTGATCATTACTCTTTAAAATCTTAAGACTTATTGCCTTTTTTGCAGCCCTCTTATAGTTAAGTTTTCATGTTCTTAATTAGTACGTAGTCAAATTTACTAAATACAATTTGAGCCAAGCAATATTTAACTGTTTTTTTTTCATGACTTGTGAACGTTTTTTGGCTATGATCTTTTCGGCGATGAATTAGTTTATATTGTCTTTAAACCGAGTTACATAATCGATATAACTACTCCCGTTCCGTTTAATCAATCTTTGATAAACTATACACCCATTACACATAAATTCATGCCTTGTAACCTTTTTATGTACTTAATTTTATATAAAATCATACTTTACAAAACATGAAATATCGTTGAGATGCAAAAGGTACAAGACAGGGATTCTCAAATTTATAGGACTTTTTGTTGAAAAAAAGTTCATACATTTTGGTAGTTAAAAATTAAGAAATCATACAAATTTTAGAGGCTTTTGTTAGCTATTATAACAATAGATAATAGCAAGAGTAAACTTTACCATATTACCAAACATGTATAATCTATATACACTGTGGTATATAAGGTAAAAATTTTCTTTCATCTAACTGATGTGGGGCTCAAGTTATCAATCAAGGTTTTCATAAATCATATCTTATAATTGAAGTTGATCTTCCTCGTCACCCCACATTCACTCAAAACACTTTTACTGATACAATATATGAAGCAACAATATGTCTCCATTTGACAAGCCGTGCATATTCACATCCATATAAACGCCAATACATGATAAGCGTTAGCTTGCGAGTTTACTATGAGTCTAGGAAATGAAGCACTATTAAATTATCTATAGTATAGCGACACATTCCTCCTCTAGGATCTTGATGCAATTTTACACGACATAACTAGGCAACATCTTACCATCACCAAACGTTGTGGTACATCAAACCATGATCTTTCAATCACACAACATACTCAAGTATTTGATTTAGTACTCGGCTCCTACTCGTTGAAGCTTGTTTTGTTAACTGATTTCATAATGTTAGTTGTTACAATCAAATTAATTTATGAAGTGTAGCATGGTGCATAACCAAATTGATAATAAGACATATATATCTTAACAATGTTTTGCTACTTGATTTGATAGCCCGAGGCATATATCTGTGCATTTGAACTTTTGAAGGTATACCGATGAAAATAATAGCAGATCGATACCCATAAGTAATATAGCGTTGTAACCATGATTTGTTAGTTTTTCCATGATCTCATGAACCACAAATATCTCCAATACACTCCATAGATTTAGTGATACACTAAGACCAAGTAACATACATGGATATTTACTAAGTTATACTTAATTTATACATGAAATCCTTCTACATTACACTTCATGAAAGTGTGTGTGAAGAGTTAAGGACGTCCCACAATATTCATTATATCCAACTAATTATAGAATTGATACCTACACCACATTTTTTATTAATGCACCACAACTTGTGTATTACAGTTTGTACCGTACAATACTGTAATGCATAAATTTTGATGCATTAATAAAAAAATATGGTGTGAGTATCACCCCTTAATTAATTATAATGATTTTCTTATATCAACTTATATAAGAAAACAAGCCCATTTCTTCAAACATTGTTCAACTTATAGATAAATATTAATATTATCCTTATTATTATCCAACAACTCTACTCAAATTAGTCACAACTTGATACTATTCTTTTCTTTAATCTATGTGGAACTGAAACCAGTGAACCTTTTCACAACGCGTATCTTACATATAGATGCCAAAACACGATGTAATATTCACCTTGTAATTTATTCTTTTTGTATGTTTTATCTTTCATAAAATAATAAATTTTACTACTGCAATTATTTAGCCACATAGACAAATGGACTCTAAAATTTTGTGATGGGAAAGTTAGGTCTCTAAGGGCGTGTTTAGTTAGGGGATATTGGGGGATATTTGGGATATTTGAAATTTAAATTCATTGTAAATCTAGTTTGGTACCCCATGAGGAGATTTAAACTACTAAGGGGCTATTTGATAAAATAGAATGATTTAGCACTGAATGATTTTAGCCTGAATAAATCAAAAACTCTGAATGAACCTAATGTGAATCAGAATGTGTTGTTTGACAGATGTTATGAGTTTGTGCTCTGAATACCATAAAATTACCAATGTAACCTTTGATTGTATCATAAAACATGATCGTTTAATAAGTAGTCTCAGGTGATAAATTTTATAATTAGTAAAAGTAGAAATTACTAACAGTAAAATCATATAGTAAAATCAAATATTCTTAAACATTATTAAAAGTAGATATAATCAGTTTTACTTATAAGTGTTTCACTCTTTTGTTTTGACAAAATGCTTGACGTTAAATTTATTAGGATGACAACAAATTCTCATCTTGATAAACGAAGTTAAGGAAATACATTAAAACAATTTTAATTTTAATATTAGTAGTCTATAAATGGCACCATGAATGCTCGTAAGTCGTAACATAGATAGGTTTAGAAACAATAAATTCAAACGTAGGTTATAAAGAATTAATAGTAAAATAAGGCTACATGGTAAATTGTGAGATGCTGAATGGTTTTGCACCCCACCTAATGTTAAATTGCTCAGAATAAGATAAATGAGTAAGCGTGTTACTTTTGTGTTATCAAACAATCATGGCACTGACCGAATCAAAGGAAAGCCTCTTAATTATCCCATTAATAGCCTATCAAACAACCCCAAAAGTACCTTTATTTTGTGGTTTTATAAATTCCCCACTTGGGAGATGCAATTATAATTCCCACACCAAATTTGACACATATGCACTCCACATAATTGGATGCTTATCTTTTCATCTCATTATCTCCACTACTAATGTTGAGTTACAAGATCTTCAAGATATTCCCATCCTTATTACTAATTATTTGCACATAAAACCTATATTCTCTTTTGATTTTTACTTTTTACAAATGTTGGTGTCTTTGAGATGAGGTCAAATACTTCTATTTGATGTTATCATATCAAGGGCAACCATATGCTAGTAACGATAGTGCCTTTTGCAATTTAATTCATAAGAGAACTTTTTACAATTTAATTATGATGTCTTTTGTTAATGAAATCTACAAATGTGTTGTGGATAATATGAAACAATGTGTTTTGGGAAAAAAGGGTAATTAGGTCATTTAGCTTGATAGTACCCCAAATCTTCTTGCAAAAAGATGTCAACCAAAATATGTAGCGTCATTATAAATTCTAAAATATTAAAACTTTGAAACTAAATACCCCATAGGAATTATAATTCCAGAATTTAAAATTCAAGAAGGAAACGCCCCTAAGTCAAGAAGCAAACGCCCCTAAGTATGAAAAAGTGAAGTATTCGTAATAAATTGTATCCTACTCCAAGGCAAGTTGTCTAAGCCGAACAACCAACTTTAGAATAGGAGAAAACTTGATACTAACACAACATGTATGACCTATGTATATTGTGCTATATAAGCTAGCATTGCTTCTTTTCCTTTACCTATGTGGGATTC
Source organism: Chrysanthemum makinoi (assembly GCA_910596185.1). Taxonomy (NCBI): domain Eukaryota; kingdom Viridiplantae; phylum Streptophyta; class Magnoliopsida; order Asterales; family Asteraceae; genus Chrysanthemum; species Chrysanthemum makinoi. Next base: position 316,232,201 of record OU343220.1, on the reverse strand, counting down.
AACGTTTCTAAGGTTTTCATGAAACATATATTACATTTGAAGTTGATCATCAACGTCACCCACATGTACACACAGCAAAGTCATCTCATTCGCCTTCCCGTCATTAGCAACCACAATGCTATCGAACCATGGGTTGATTTGTCTATCATTATCAAACATAAAATCTGACTTTGGACCCATTAGAATTCAGACCGTCTTCACCTTGTCTATCCATTCCTTCATACATTTTGTTAACTAAAAATTAAGAAACCATACAAATTTTACTTTTAATTAGTAATTATTGTTATAATCTTAACAATATTTACTAACTAAGAGTAAACTTTACACTATTCCCAAAATACGTATGAGCCATATACATTGTGATATATAAGGAAGCATTGTTTCTTTTATCTATCGATGTGGGACTCAACTTGTCAATCAAGGTTTTCATGAACTATATTTTACAATTGAAGTTGATCATCCACGTCACCCCACAATTCACACAAACCACAATTTTATTGATACTAATTTATGAAACAACAATATGTTTCCATTACACTAGCCGTACGGATTCACATGCATATATAAGCCAATACACGATGAGTGTTAGCTTGCGAGTTGACCATTAGTCTAGGAATGAAGCGCTATTAAATTATCTACAGTAAGTAAAACGTCACCCTTTCCCAAGGTATAGCAACACATTCCTCCTCTAGGATCTTGCTACAATTGTACACAACATAACTAGGCATCATCTTACCATCACCAAACGTTACTGGTACATCAAACCATGATCGTTCAATCATGCAACAAACTCTATTTGATTTAGTCTTTGGGTCGTCACTCGGTGAAGCTTGTTTTGTTAATTGATTTCATAGTGTTAGTTGTACAATCAAAATCAAAGTAATTATGAGGTGTAGCATGGTGCACTACCAAATTGATAATAAGACTATATATATCTTAATAATGTTTTGCTACTTGATTTGATAGCCCAATGCATATATTTGTGCATTTGAACTTTTGAAGGTATACCCATGAAAACAATATAGCTTGGTGGTTTATGATTTACACAATGATAGTAGATCGATACCCATAAGTAACATAGCGTTGTAACCGATATACATTTTATAACTTCATATCTTACAATTAAGACTATATATATTTTTGTTTGGTAAAGGGATTTTTTACCTCGGAAAAATATATTGATCAACCAATAATAAGTTCAGGCAATATGCTAAGCACCATATTGACTATACAAACAAACGCACCACAAATGTGCTTCCAACCAAGACTATATATTTCTTAACAATGTTTTTGTTGTAGTATTGTTAGCATGGAACTTGGCTAACTATTTATGCTTACAACTGTAACTAGTTTGTAACCATGATTTAGTTAATTTTTCCATGATCTCATGAACCACAAATATCTCCAATACACTCCATAAATTTAGTGATATACTATGACCAAGTAACATACATCAATATTTACTAAGTTATACTTAATTTATACATGAAATCCTTCTACATTACACTTCATGAACGTGTGTGTGAAGAGTTAAGGACATCCCACAATATTCATTATATCCAATTAATTATAATGATTTTCTTATATCAACTTATATAAGAAAACAAGCCCATTTCTTCAAACATTGTTCAACTTATAGATAAATATTAATATTAATATCATCGCTATTAATATCCAACAAAGAATTCATATAAATTTACCTCCAATTCAAGACGAACTTAACATCTCTACTCAAATTAGAGACAACTTGATACTATTCTTTTCTTTGATCTACGTGGAATTAAAACCGGTGTACCTTTTCACAACGCATATCTTACATATAGACGCCGAAACACGATGTAATATTCACCTTGTAATTTATTCTTTTCGTATGTTTTGTCTTTCATAAAATAATAAATTTTACTGCTGCAAATATTTAGCCACATAGAAAAATGGACTCTAAAATTTTGTGACGGGAAAGTTAGGACTCTAAGGGCGTGTTTGGTTAGAGGATAATTCGGATATTGGTACCCGACGAGTAGATTTTAAACTACTACACGTACCTTTGTTTTGGGGTTTTTTCAATTCCCCAATTAGGAGATGCAATTATAATTCTCACACTAAATTTGACATAACTGGATGCTTATCTTTTCATCTCATTATCTCCACTGCTAGTGTTGAGTTACAAGATATTCAAGATATTACCATCCTTATTAATCATTGCACATAAAACCTATATTCTCTTTTGATTTTACTGTAAGGTATATATCATATTTGCTAGGTTTTTACACATTTTGTTTTCTTGGAAAAGAGTTTTTACAAATGTTGGTGTCTTTGAGATGAGGTCAAATACTTCTATTTGATGTTATCGGCAACAATATGCAAGTAATGATGGTGCCTTTTGCAATTTATTCATAAGAGAACTTTTTACAATTTAATTATGATGTGTTTTGTTAATGAAATCTACAAATGTGCTATGGATGATATGAAACAATGTGTTTTGGGAAAACTGGTAATTAGGTCATTTAGCTTGATAGCACCCCAAATCTTCTTGCAAAAAGATGTCAACCAAACATGTAACGTGATTATAAATTCTAGAATTTTAAAACTTTGAAATTAAATCTCCCACAGGAATTATAATTCTAGAATCTAAAATTCATGAACCATAATTCTAGAATCTAAACCTAAGTATGAAAAAGTGAAGTATTCGTAATAAATTTTATCCCATTGCAAAGCAAGTTGTCTAAGCCGAACAACCAACTTTATAATATATAGGAGCTAACACAAACATGTATGACCAAAGTATATTGTGGTATATAAGCTAGCATCGCTTCTTTTCTTCTACCTATGTGGGATTCAAGGTTTCTAAAGTTTTCATGAAACATATCTTACATTTGAAGTTGATCATCAACGTCACCCACACACAGAGCAAAGTCATCTCATTCGCCTGCCCTTCGTGAGGAACCACAATGCTATTGAACCATGTGTTGATTTGTCTTTCATTATCAAACATAAAATCTGACTTTGGTCCCATTAGAATTCAGACCATCTTCATCTTGTCTATCCATTCCATCTTCATTCCTCCATAGTGAAATTTCATGATCCGTATTAATAGTCGATCTTTTATCTTATGATTTTCAAGATAGTTTTATCTCCAAGACGTGTATCTCTTCTTCTTGGTTAATGTTTTTATCGATCTTTTGATTTTCTTTGTGGTTCTGTACATTCCATATTTTTGTAGCTTCTCTCCTCTTTCGGAGTTTGTTAAAATTATTCTTAGCCTTAAAAAAAGAAAAGGGTATTGCCGTTAGAAAAATGAATTAGAAGGAAAAGTTAAAAGGATATATGTTGCTCTTAATTATGTACGCAACGATTAAACGAGGAAGACATTGATATTACTTTTAGCATAGATGTCTTCTTTACATTGCTTAGACAAATTTGTGCATTTATGCAATGGTTAAATATGTGGACGTGAAATATGCGTTTGCACTTTTGAAGTTTAACACATGAAAAGTATAGCTTGGTTATTCATCTTTATCTTTTTTTTAAGCCAGATGAAGATTCAGCAATACTTGAACCCACTTATTTTTTTAGCTTTTCATATGTATTGCTATTCGTAAAAGTATATAAATAGAAGAAAATAAAATGAAGATGACACTTTAGAAAAGAATTGAGATTAGGATATTGTCATATTGTGCAAATGAAAACGATTAACAATTTTTTGGCTAGTTCAATATTTGAAGCTCTTAAAACCTTGTCACATACTCACATGATCGATGTAATAACTCTCATTCAACTAGATCAATCTTTGATAAACTATTAGCCCCATACTGCTCAATAAAATCAAGTTCATTCGCGTAAAAAAATAAAAATAAATTCATTTAAAAGAATATTGTGAAAGTTCATGTGGGTTTAGATAGCATTTGTTTGGTCATGTTGGTTCATGTTTTAATATATTATATTGATTATTTTTATAAGTAGATTATACAACATTCAAATTTTATTAATTACTTCATGTTAGAGGTGGAAAAACGGGCGGGTCGGGCGAGCACGGGCTACGGGCCAAACGGGCTATGGGCTAAACGGGTGCGGGCTAAACGGGCACGGGCTAAACGGGCACGGGCCAAACGGGCTTATGTTATACGAATCGCTTTAAAAAAAAACCCAAAATGACGAAATAAATTTCTCGAACGTAACACCTTATTTATATTTAAAAATTTAAATATAAGTTTTTTTTTTTTTAAAACAATCTAATGTTCGAGAAAAACATGTGTTCATTATGCCCATTTAACTTCTAAACGGGCAATACATGCCCATTTCAAAAAAAGAAGGGGGTCCAAATGTGCCAAAATCTTTAAAAAGTTTGCCCATTTAGCCAATTTTTATGATTTTGGGTACAAATTGCCATCTCTACTTAAGGTGCATAAAGAAAGAGAAAATCACATTTTATAAAGTAAAAGTTTATACATTATGTTAACTATAAAAAAAATTAAGAATTCATACAACTTTTACCAGAATCCACATTGATGCGCGATAGTCATTATTTACCGAGCAACAATATGTATGGCTAGAAGCATTATACTAATCCAAAGACATGTTTTGCATGCCTTTTGGTATATAAACTGCCACAACTTTTTCTATTCAGCGAATGTGGGACTCTTTTTTCATGAAACATATCCAACATTCAAAGTTGATTATCACGTCATCCCACACTCACACTAATCACAATTTTACTAATATGTACTAATATTTCACCTCACAATCACACAATTGAGCTAGAAAGTTGAAAATACTAATATAAACTACGATCTGAAATCATTCAACCTTGTGATCTGGTTTGTAATCACAGCTGGCATTTAGATGCCAGTACATGTGCAAGCTTTGTGAGTTGAAAACTTGATTTAAAAATGTTACTGTATGTTGGTTTGTGGGAGTTATAAACACACGTAAACGACTAGAAGTGTGTGAGCCGATGGGGGCACACGTGATAAACACGAGTATACGTGTAGAACGTAATAATACTTGAATATAACTATACCCGTTTATATGGAACTTGACCCGTTTTCATTAAACGATCCATGTGCATATTTCTGGACTTGGGTCGGGTTATATGGGCATGCCTTGGGCCTTGTAGCTTGGAAAACGAATGGGTAAGGGAGTGTGGGTTTTGCTTGGGCTTATACTTGTCGAACAAGTATTGTACTCCAAGTGGGAGTTGGTTTGTTTTAGTATATAAACAAATACACCCATGCTGAAAACTCACGAATAATATCATATATCCCTATACCCTAAAAGTCAATATACAGGTTCTTATTTACCAGATTTTCAGTCAACTCCTTGTTAAAGTTGATTGGTTTTATTCTTGTTCATTCACTTGTACTCGAATCAAGTTAAGTAGGATTTACAAGTTTTGGTTTTGTTACTGCTTCTCCTGGTTGACAAACAGCAGCAACATAACTTCCTGGTTCTGGTCGTGGTTTTACATCTCGGACAGAAGGGTTATCTTGGATACTAGCTATCCGATATCGGGTGAGAAGTAACCAGCTTCTTTGGTTTGGTACTGTTCTCGGACAGGTGTAATAAGGCAGAAGTAGACTTGTTTTCTTGGTGGTCTTCTGCACGTGATATATTCAAGTGTCAAGTAGTTGATTGATTTAATATTACGTTCTCGACTAGCCTTATATCGAACGTATATGTTAATCGGGTTTGTGTGTGATACTCTTCGAGGTATCTATTTTAGATACTTGTTTCGTATTGGTTTCTTGTTCCGTTACTAGAGATCAATTGTCAAGCAAGGTTAGCTTTTCTATATCCCTTTTAATTAATTAATATTGTATTAATTATTTGTTTATTAAATACGTGCTTAACATAATTGCATTAACTAGATCCTATATCCGCTGCGTACTCGTAGAGGTTACTGGTTAACTTGTTCTAAAATTCCAACAGTGGCATCACGAGCCATCTCGTTTTTGCGATTATGGGTTATACGTTTCTGATATTAATAAACATGTTTTAAAAATGCTGCATGAAACCTAGTTTAGTTATTTTGTTTTATTTTAATTTTGACAACTACATGCAATACTTGTCAATTTTTAATAAATAATAACTAGTCACACACAAATTAAAATTATATTGATAATTAGAATTAATTTGTTAATTAGAATTTAATTTACATGTGAATTATAATTACCTTGTTAATTAAAATTAAATTGTTAATTAAGAATTACATGTTAAATTAAAATTACTTGCTAATTAGAATTAAAAGTTAATTTGTATTTATTAATTGTTAATTAGAATTATTGTGATAATTAGAATTACATATTGATTTAAATACATATATTGCGTAATTACTTGTTAATTGGGATTGCCATGCTTTTATGTGTTTTCCGGCCACAAGACCCACTCAATTGCTTTTCTAAGTGATGTATGGGGCGATCTAGGTACTGCATCCTAGTGACGGTCTTATGGTTCTCCGTTTGGGGAAGACTCGCAAGAGGACTCGGAACAATATGTGGTTATTGATATTAATGTTTATGCTTGTATGTTTGTGATTCCTATATGTGCATTATTACTTGCTTTGACACCTAATTGTATGCAATATGGAATAATACATATCGTAACCATAACATTAATATTGGTCTTTATTTACACGCCAAAATACCATGCTCATTGTGACCTGCTATTTGATTCGTGGAAAATTGTTTTTGTAAAATAAAGTGACCTAATATATGAAACACGTTTTCAAGAATTTAAAAACTAGACGCTATGGACACTTGGGATGTATGGCTCACCCACTAGAACAAACTAGAAAGGGGGTTTAAAGAAGTTAGCACAGTCTCACTGAAAGGATGTCTAAGGTTATGCTTCATCGCTTACCTGGTCCTCTGCCTCCCTGTGCGTTCGATTGGAGCTAGCGTGAACCATGATGATCACTACAGTGTCATTACCAAAGTTTTTAAAATTAGTGTTACAAAGTTGTTTTGCATGCTTCTTTGTACACGACTTTTACCACATTTATGTGTGCATACCTATTTGTAAATATTAAGTCTATGCCACCCAACTATGGACACGTGCACTTGGATTGACTTCTCTGGTCAGACCTAAGGGCCTTTCCAACCCATGGTAATTATTTCTCACTGGTCAGACCTCTGGTTATTTTTACACGTTCATACTTGGTCGACTTATATCGAGTTAACCTGGTCAGACCTCGGACCCGAGGCATAAGATGAGAACTAAACATGCTTTTGACATTATTACTTGATACTAATGCCTTAAACAGTCTCATAAATCTAAGAGTTGCATTATGCAGTTAACGCTCGTCGCTTACCTCTTGTCCTATTTTTTTACACACTGGTCAGACCTATGGTAATTAAGTGGGGTTGAAAGATGGATCTTAGTCTTAATTAGTAATTAATTGGGTAGTTAATTCTTTTAAGAAGGTAATTATCGAAAATACTAGATTTGAACTTTTTATGTTCTGATTAATTGTGTTATTGCAACATAATTCGTAAACAAATTTGTTTTTCTTTGAAAGACAAACTTAGTCTCTTTTCGTAGTAAGAAGAGTGAGACTTATACCTATCTTTTCTCCTTAGTTGACAAACTAAGATAGGATTCCTAAATTAATAAACTCTTATATGATCTTTCATTACCCTTTTCGTGGTCTAGAGTTAATTGAAAGATAGAATATTTTGTGTAACTGGAAACATTGTGTTTAGAGCTACCAAAATAAATAACATCCTGCACTTGTCACGATGTATGAGTTTAAACCGCAAAGAGTAAAGGAATTACTAGCATATTTGCTAGGTAATCTTCTTGGACTCTTATTATTCCTAAAGTGCTAAATACCCTTGGGGCTTTGTAGACGATAAAGGAGGAATTGCATGCTGAAGATTCAAGTTAATTGAATGAAAGAATGGCTAGTCCATTGTCTACATAAGTAAAACTGCATATACTCTGCTCAATACCTAAGTACATGCTACTCGTAGGCAATTGAAGAGAATAGGAAAGTATGTAAAACTGCTATATGCTTTCTATTGGAAATGTAACACTTACAATGTTGACAAATCCAGTGGGAGCAGTTGCATTTTATTACTGAAATATCATTCATGTAATGTTGTCAATTTCAGTGGGAGCTACGGGATTTATTTCCTGTTAGTCACCCATATTACTTTCCGAATATGAACAACCATTGCTTAAAGGAATATTGCATTTTATTTTATGAGATAACACGTTGCCTTCCTGCTGTCGCTTCCTGAAACGTTATCTATAGAATAATAATCCACAATTCCTTATTAAAGGTTATGGTTCTAAAACTACTTATGGTATATCTATGACATTATCATATCATTTGAACAATCAATCACGTGTTGTTTGTTTTCATAATATGATGTTGTACCTTACACAAGTGGGAGAAATCTCAAAATGTGTGCAAGGAACAACAAGATTATTGGTATCTCTTGACCGCAAGGTAAGAAAACTAATAAATCTACTAGGACTTAAACATGTTAGATGTTTAATGCCCTACTACATGTAAATAAGAATTCTACTAGGACTTAAACACATGAGATGTTTATTGCCCTACTACATTCTAATAATGATTCTACTAGGACTTGAACACGCTAGATGTTTGTTGCCCTACTACATTCAAATGTCATGATATAGTGAAAAGATACTTCAACATTTGATTACATGTTTTAGTCAACATAATTATGGTTATATGATAATGATCATAATTCTGAATGAAGTATATAATTAACTTGAAATTACTATAGAACTCAATAGTTTGCGTTCATGATTACTTTTGTTAGTATAATTATGCTTACATGTTAAGACATAATTATAAAGTCCTTGTATTAATCAATGATTTATAACATAAAGTATATATAGTAAATGTGTTATGTCTTATAGTTAACACATAAACATGAGGCTTTGAATTATTCAAAGACTTATAATGTATTATTGAATGTTCTGTTTTCTTGTTAACACACGAACATATAATCCTTGAACAGTTCTGTCTTCTTGCGAACACGTGAACATAAGGTTCTTGTATTATTCAATGAATATACATTATTGCATGCACTTGGTTCGTAAATACTTTATATGCAATTTGGCTTGACCCAATTGACAAGTATTTGGTCCCAAGAGAATTAAGTTATCTATAGAATTCTGATATAGTTTCACAATTCTAATAACTCATACGATACCACTTCATTATGGTATGTCTAATGTGTTCGATCAAACCTTATTCATATTGTTTGGTTTCTGATAGCTTTAATTGCTCTACCTCCAAAAACATATCAAGGTTAGAAATTGTGTGTGTCATGGATACACTCAATATAGTTCAAACCTAGAAGGTATTCAAGACAACCCATAACTGAAAACCCTAATTCATTAGGGATTTGAGGTTTTACTATTCAAACCAATTGAATCATAAACCCTTTTGGATTTTTGATTTTTCTACATTTCCTAGCTTGAAGATTGTAGTTTTGATGTTCTTTCTAGCTTGACGAAACACAAAACTGTTGCTAGAGCTTTTGGTTAAAGAGTGATACTAAATTAGAGTTTTTCTATAAACCCTAATTTGAGTAGTTGGAAGGAATTCCATTATGTCTTGATTTAAGTTCTGAATTTGTTAAAATCTTATGAAGCATTTTATTAACAAATCTTGAGATGAGAACTTAAAATGTATTTTGTGATTCTCCACAAAGAACAGTTTATTGTTGCTTAAATACTTATTATTTAGAGAATTGTCTCTACTTACAAAAGTAAGTGGGAGTATATATATATATATATCTCAAAGTTTTTGAGAACAAAATACTTAACCTTCTAAAATCTCCTTATTAATGTCATACTAAGGTTAAACATGAAAATGTTGACCAAAGTATAATGATTACTTTCATTCATAAATCCGAAAGGATGCCTCATCACTTGAGTTATATTTTGTATCAATTGCTGAGGGATGTAAGTTAGAAGATTGTTGTAAATCAGCTAACTACTAGAACATTATCACATCTTGAATCTGATAAATGTTTTAGTACTATGAATGATAAGATGCAGTCCTTAAAAGGAAAATTGAGTTTTGAGCTTGATTGTTATTTCGCCTAACAGTTAACCTATGAGGTTGGAATGAGTTTCTTTTGAAGAATGACTCACAAGGACAAAATTGTATACATATTAATGTTTGGCATTTTATAAGAAGTTTTTAATCATACTTAAGCAATTGACTGTGATTAAATTTTCTTATATAATACATGCATTAATTATATAAAGATATTTAATTGTCATACATGTGATTTGTATGTTGAATATGACAATTAGATTTTATAACTCTTTCTTTATGATTACTTTTTGCGAGGACGGTGTGTAATCAAAAGGGTTATGAATCTATATTATCTTTATGTAGTATACAAAATTTGAGCAATCCATATTTTGGATTGGATCATGCATCTAAGAGCTTAGATCTTGAATTTAATTACAATATGATTCTAATTGAATTAAGATAACTCTTGAGTACATTTGACATTGAGTGGGAGCAATGTGTTTTTCCTTAAAATTTATCTGTTGAATATATCATTCTATTTAAGCTAGATATTGATCCTTAAGCTTGGAATGAAACTTCACTTGAAATTTAGGGAATAAAACAAACAACCTTGGAATAGATGTTTATATGGAATAAACAAATGCGGAAAATAAAGTCTAACACAAATGCAATATATTATTCAAGCAAGTCTTTAATGATATTTTTCACTTGGAGTAATTTATTACATGAATAGAAACCTTATGTTGTTTTAACTAAGGATTGATCATGTATATATTATATTGTGTATAAGACTAGTTGTTGCTTTTGTACAAGAACAAAATGAGCTGACAACAACAATATCTAATTGAGAGTGTTTAGATTATTGTTTTTATAAATGTTTACGAATTATAAAGCATAGTGTTGTATAAGTACAAATGATGCTAGAGGATTATTAATACTAGTTGTAGTAGGATTTCATCTTTTATGATAAATCTGCTAACTAGCTATGCTCAACATAGAGCATTGTTGCATTACACATTAATGAATGAGAATACTTTACACTTTTAGAAACTGTAAAGATGACTGTCAGTGTGTTGTTGACTTTTACTACCTCATGCAAGGTAAGACAACATCTCCATACTATAATTCTTGCAATAGTATGAGCATATGAGATAAGACACTCATCTTATATTTCAAATCACTCACTATAAGTGATATTTGAAATAAGTATTCGGAAAGTTTACTCAGATAACTATTTAGTTTTTCTTTTAAAGAAAGGTTGAGAATGTTGGAAACATTAGGGTTCAACTTACTAAATGAGTTTCATGCATATCTGTTTTAGTATTTGGATAATTGGGATTGATAGACAATTTTTACTTTATGATGAATAAAGATACTTGGTATTTGTTATTCATTCATATAATAATTGTTATCCTATATTTGCATGTTTAATCCTTGAGTAATTTTATTATTCTAAATATGTCCATTGTCGGTTAACAATATGGGAATATTGTTATGATAAGGCAAATGTGAGTGTTGGTTATAATTCTAACGAGAATTCGGATTGTTCCCACCAAACTCATATGTATTCACTAGAGATGCATATTGGATTCCCCAACTTTCAAACATTTACTTTTGGATCCTTGTCATAAGTAAAATATTGAAAATGGTTTGTTATCTTCATCCTTAGACTTGAGATACAAGCAAGTTCTTTTATGTGTGGATATCATTTTTTGTAAGTATACGCAAAACGCTATCTGAACATGGTAGTTATAAAAGCTATATTTCGGAGTGATGTGAAGCAGCATCCACAACACTTGTAGTCAATAAAGGATTTGTTACTCCACTTGATATGTGCAGAAAGATACCATGGCGCCTCTCCAGAATTAATAAGATAATTGTTCGGCCGAACCCAAAGGGTAATGCAAGATGATACTTGATTACATTTGGTATATCTAATTAAATTCTATAACGAGATTCTAAATGGTCAAACTATATGGAATGATTTGAGATCCATAATCCATGGTTTAACGGTATCTATAACAAAGGATGATTAGAGCAAGACATTGAATGACCATGCTACTGAGAAACTTTTACGAAACTATTCTCTCAGACACTTTTAGTTAAAAAGCGAGTGAGAGCGTTTGCTAGGCGTTTCCGTCGTTAGTTTTGTGTGCCATTCGACACTCCAACTCCCAAGTGGGAGCTGTTGGTTTGTGGGAGTTATAAACACACGTAAACGACTAGAAGTGTGTGAGCCGATGGGGGCACACGTGATAAACACGAGTATACGTGTAGAACGTGATAATACTTGAATATAACTATACCCGTTTATATGGAACTTGACCCGTTTTCATTAAACGATCCATGTGCATATTTCTGGACTTGGGTCGGGTTATATGGGCATGCCTTGGGCCTTGTAGCTTGGAAAACGAATGGGTAAGGGAGTGTGGGTTTTGCTTGGGCTTATACTTGTCGAACAAGTATTGTACTCCAAGTGGGAGTTGGTTTGTTTTAGTATATAAACAAATACACCCATGCTGAAAACTCACGAATAATATCATATATCCCTATACCCTAAAAGTCAATATACAGGTTCTTGTTTACCAGATTTTCAGTCAACTCCTTGTTAAAGTTGATTGGTTTTATTCTTGTTCATTCACTTGTACTCGAATCAAGTTAAGTAGGATTTACAAGTTTTGGTTTTGTTAGTGCTTCTCCTGGTTGACAAACAGCAGCAACATAACTTCCTGGTTCTGGTCGTGGTTTTACATCTCGGACAGAAGGGTTATCTTGGACTACCTCCGTCCCAAAATTATAGTCCCCGTTTGACTTTTTCGGTCAAGCTTTTACAACTTTGACCTTAAATATTTTTGTTTGTGTTATACAATAGTTGATGAAAATTATACCAATAAAAAATACATTTAAAACTCAATCCATTCATATATTTTGAATCAAGTGTTATATAACACAAACAAAATTACGTAAGGTCAAAGTTATGAAAAAAAAACCGAAAAAGACCAAAGAGGACTATAATTTTGGGACGGAGGGAGTACTAGCTATCCGATATCGGGTGAGAAGTAACCAGCTTCTTTGGTTTGGTACTGTTCTCGGACAGGTGTAATAAGGCAGAAGTAGACTTGTTTTCTTGGTGGTCTTCTGCACGTGATATATTCAAGTGTCAAGTAGTTGATTGATTTAATATTACGTTCTCGACTAGCCTTATATCGAACATATATGTTAATCGGGTTTGTGTGTGATACTCTTCGAGGTATCTATTTTAGATACTTGTTTCGTATTGGTTTCTTGTTCCGTTACTAGAGATCAATTGTCAAGCAAGGTTAGCTTTTCTATATCCCTTTTAATTAATTAATATTGTATTAATTATTTGTTTATTAAATACGTGCTTAACATAATTGCATTAACTAGATCCTATATCCGCTGCGTACTCGTAGAGGTTACTGGTTAACTTGTTCTAAAATTCCAACACTGTATATGGTACATTATGGTGACAACCAATTGATAACAAGACTAGATTATATTATATGCTTATTGTTTAATTATTATGTTCACGGTTTTAGTTTAGGTCATATTTCTGATCCCCTACTGTTAAGATCAACTTCCTCGTCATCATATAGTGCAGATGAATTGAAGGATATGTTAACACCTTTTTTGCTAGACTAAAGGAGGCATTTGAAGCTCGTTATACCGTGTTACATACTCGATATAACTACTCCCTTAGTCCCTTCCAGTTTGTTCAATTTTTGATAAACTATTAGCCCGTATGCTCTACATAATTAGATCCATTTCATTTGTGTAAAGAGCTTGAAATAAATTCACTCAAAAGAATTAGTATGAAAAATCATGCCTCGTAACCCTCTTAAATGTTTTATAAAATCATGAACTTAACAAACCAATAATCATCCTTTATATACAAAGAAAAGGAGAAGGATACTGTAGATTGATAGTATTTGTTGAGCCAATTTGATGCAAATTTAATCTATTTTATTGATCGTTTTTTGATGTTCATATAAACAGTTAACTACTACATTTTAAATAACAAAACGAAATTTTAGTTACTAATTACATAAAGAATGGGACTCTCAGATTTTGTAATGGAAAAGTTAGGACTCCTTGGTAAAAAAAGTTTATACAATACCGTTAACGATTAAAAAGTCAGAATTAATAATAGTTTTTTTTACCACATACACCTTGAAGGCTATTAAGCGAAGTGCCTAACGATTGTCATCTCTTAAAACCCGGTTTTATGCCTATTAGAATTTTCACTGAATTCTAACCATCTTATTCATCTATCCATTACAACTTCGATCCCACCTTTGCAGCCTTGTTATAGTTAAGTTTTCATGTTCCTAATTAGTACGTAGTCAAATGTTTTATCTAGTAAATATGAATACTATTTGACCCAAGTAAAATCTAACTGTTTTTGCATGACTGATAACTTTTTTCGGCTATGAAGTTTTCTCTTAAGACTGAGTAACATAATTGATATAACTACCCCCGTTCCATTTAATCAATCTTTAATAAACTATACAACCATTATATATAATTAGATATAACTACCCCCGTTCCATTTAATCAATCTTTAATAAACTATACAACCATTATATATAATTAGATCAACTTCACTCGCGTATAGTATTTGGAATAAACTCACTAAGAAGAATACTCTGTAAGATCATGCCTAGTAACCTTTTTATGTATTTAATTTTATATAAAATCATAGTATTAACAAAGCACGAAATATCCTTGAGATGCAAGAGGTACAACAAGAAAGGGATGACTTTTTGTTAAAAAAGAGGTTCATACATTTTGTTAACTAAAAATTAAGAAATCATACAAATTTTACTCATGTTCTCTTCAAACTGTTATAATATTAACAAGTATGAAATAACAAGAGTAAACTTTACACTATTACCAAACATGTATATCCCATGTACATTGTGGTATATAAGGGAGTATTGTTTCTTTTATCTAACCGATGTGGGACTCAAGTTGTCAATCAAGGTTTTCATGAACCTAATTGATATTAACGTCCACGTCACCCTACATTCACGCAAACTACAATTTACTGATACTAATTTATGAAACAACAATATGTTTCCGTTTCACTAGCCGTGCATATTCACATGCATATATACGCCAATACACGATGAGTGTTAGCTTGTGAGTTGACCATTAGTCTAGGAATGAAACGCTATTAAATTATCTATAGTAAGTAAAACGTCACGTTTTCCCAAGGTATAGCAACACATTCCTCCTCTAGGATGTTGATGCAATTGTACACAACATAATTAGGCAACATCTTACCATCACTAATCATGACCGGTACATCAAACCATGATCTTTTTCAATCATGCAATAAACTCAAGTATTTGATTTAGTACTCGGCTCCTACTAGTTGAAGCTTGTTTTCTTAACTGATTTCATAGTGTTAGTTGTACAATCAAAATCAAAGTAATTATGAGGTGTAGCATGGTGCACTACCAAATTGATAATAAGACTATATCTTAACACTGTTTTGCTACTTGATTTGATAGCCCGATGGATATATTTATGCATTTGAACTTCTGAAGGTACACCCATGAAAAGAATATAGCTTGGTGTTTCATGATTTATTCAAATAATAATAAGCTAACATACTTTCCTTTTTTATGCGATGTGGGAGACAAAGTTGGGTTTCATCAAATAATAATAAGGCATCTATAGATTTACTCTAACTCATGCATTTGCACTATTTCTAATGGGATATCATCAGTATATGTGCTCATTTTAGTCTGCTTATTTCTAAACCTTCCCTGATAATTGGATTCAAAGATCCTCCATGAAGTCTTTCATTATCCTCACTATTTATATTTGTTCATTTATGATTTACGTTCATTTAAGTTATTACCAGCAAAATATTATTGTTTGATTAGATCATCTACAAATCTAAGAATAATTTGTACACTATAAAATGTGATACTCAATAGTGCTAGGAACAAAATACCTGGATACAACACAACATACAATGCACACAAGTATGTTCTAAACATATGCAGTCGATGTTATATTCTATAACTTAAAAGGTGAATTGTAATCTTAATTTATGAGCTTTGAGCCTTGTTTTAAACATGAAGTATGCCACATTCTTTGAGCCTATCCACAAACATGTTTACACTTGCATGACGCATGCATCTTAAAGCGCAATTCTTTTTAATCTGTACCCTTTTACACTTGAAATTGATTATAAGTGTCACCCGACACCTGACCCAAGTTTTTTGCAAATACTAAGAATTGAAACAACAATGCGATTGAATTTGACCTCACTAGCTCGTTTGTAATCACTTTCATTCCAGATTACGTATTATATTCAAAGTATATGGCACCATTAGACGTTATGGTGCGCGGCCAATCTAGAGTAAGGCTACAATGTGATCGCACTTGACTTGCATATAGACGCCAATACATGACTCTTGTTAACTTGCGTGTTAACCGTTAGTCAACGTGAGGGAAGCACTGCTAAACTACCTAAGATAGACAATATGAACTTTTAATACACACGGCTTTGGATTTGAGATATAACTTTGAGCAGTCACTCCCACCAAATTGAACACAACGACATCATTTCATATGATATGGAAGTCGACTCATTCAAAGATATTCAAACGATGGCCGGATTAAATGGGATGGACGTAATATCTCTTTTTCGATACCGGTTGAGGGGAGATTTGAAGTAAATGCAAGTCGATTTCTTTGTTTCTTTAATGACTGTCATGAAGTTTAGCATAGTTGATAAGTCAAGAAGTTTGACGTGTCGATCTAGCTTTTATACGGCTTACAAAGCTTTCTAACGCCCTAATCGAATTTAGAAGTTCCATTGATTAAAGTTTTAACATAAAAAAAACATAACTTTATTATTTTAGATAATTATACACACTTTAAGATTCTTAACTAATAACTACTTTTAGCTACATAAATAAAGGGACTCTTTGTAAACAAAACTTTTTACGATTTGCCAAAATAAAAAAAAATAAAAATTAAGAATACATATACATTTGCCTCCAATCCAAGCAATAGTTGTTGTGCTTAACAATTAATGCTCGAATTGGAGACAACTTGCTTGTATTCCAAATTTGAGAGTACCAAATTCATTGTGGTATATAAACAAGAATTGTTTCTTTTATTTGATCTATGTGGGACTGAAAGTAGTCTATGTTTCACAACGCGTATCTTACATTTGTAACAATATCATTCCATTTCATTAGCTCGTATCTTGCCTATAGATGCCAATACACGATGTGTGTCTGATCAAGTTGACCATTGGTAGAACATCACCTTGTAATTTATTCAAGGGATAGCCTGCCACACATTCCTCCTCTAGGATCTTGATGCAATCGTAAACCATGTCTTACTTTGTCTTGCATTATCGATCAACTCTAAAAGCCAACTTTGGTCATATTGAATCTTCACTGAATCCGAACCATCTTCATTTATCCATTCCAACTTCATTACAACGTACTTCTGCAGTCCATGGTTCAGTTATTATTTTCATGTTCCTAACTAGTACTTAATCTTTTTATCATATACTATATATTGAGAAAGTTTCATCTAAACTACTGTAGGCGGAACGTTATATGTAAAATATAAACACCATGAAATCATGTTACAACCTCAAGTACTTGCATTGTTCATTGTTAAATCTTGTTCAAATTAAACTGATTTCAAAGGTATAGAGTATAGTTGTTACTGTCAAATTATTTCGTGTTGTATGGTGCACTACCAATTCAATACCATGTTCTGTTTGATAAAAAAAACTTGAGTAAAACCAAATGTTTATCATATGTAGTCTTAAGAGCATAGAGATTCAGATGTAGTGCATGACGCGACTTGTATTTCATTTTCTGGACATCGAGCTTGAACCTTGAGCAAGCCGAGACCCGTGCAAACTGAAGTTCTATAGCACGTTTTTGTTTAAATGGTACTACCTCCGTCTCATATTAAATGTCCACTTTTGACTTTTGGAGTATTTTTTCTTCAATTTTGACTCTAAATATTTTTGTTTGTGTTATATAATACTCTAAATATTTCAAATGTATAGATAATCGATGTTCAATGCGCCCAAATCGGATTTAGAAGTTCCATTGTGGTACGTTTTAATATAAAAAACCAGAGCTTTTTTAATTAGCAGGAGTTATGTTAAGTCATTCTCATGCAAAATAAGTAGTGGAAACAGTATCTTGTGATGAAGTAACGAAGTCCATTAGCTATCTCGAGATGAAATGGCAAATTAGTGGAAAAGTGTAATCTCGTGAAGAAGTAACGAGATGAAGGTGCTATCTCGTGATGAAATGAAGTCTTATCCGATGAACAAGGTCACGAGATAGCCGATCACGATATCGAACAAAACACAAAAACCATTCACAAGATCTAAAAACAAATACCCAAACTCAACCTGAAATCGCTTAAATCTTGATGTCTATAGACTAAAAAACAATTGTAAACCGATGGAAACTTAAATCTAACCACTGTAAGGCTTTAGAAACAAGAAAAATTGATCTTCAACCGTGAAATCTCAAAAACACATTTATTGTATTCGAACCTAGAAACAAGCTTAAAATCGTGATTTCGAGCAAAATAAGTAAATTACAATCACTCAAGACTAGCTTTTGATACCACATGTTTTCCCATAATCAAGCTTAACATATTCAAATTTTAAAGAGAGAGAGAGAGAGCGCGGTGCATACACATAAACTTGAGAGACAGAGAGATCATGACAGAAAATGCATTACGCTAGGCACACTAAGGGTGACAACCTACTGGGTTGTTGAGGGTCGTCCTTATTGTGGCTTCAAGATTGTCGAAGGTTGTCGGTCATGGTTTCAGGTATGAGGGTCGTCCAGACACCCCAGGTTGTGTGTTTGTTTTTGTGTGTGTTTTAATAATTAAAATGTACTTTTGTGAAGTATATAGTGTAGGTCGTCTTATTGTGCCTAAAAGGTTATTCGTACGTTGTAAGAGAGAGAAATCTGATATAGCAGAAAAAATGAAGATTAATGAGAGTTATTATTAAGGGTAGCTTTGAGGTAAATGGTGTCACACCCCTCACATTGTGTGAGGGTTGGTGTTTATACCCATAGTCATACACGGTTGCATAACCATAGTCCTACACGGTTGCATAACCATACGAGTACACAATACCATGCAAAATACACAACCAAACCTTACATTATTACATACGTTTTATACAAGACCCTACATTATGATTTACGCTTTTCTGAGGCTAACAATATGGCATCATCTAGAACTTTTCGAGAACTTGCCTATAAATACAAACACAATCTTTATTTCTCTGATATGTTCTCTCTCATACTCAATTTATTTCTCTTAACTGGAGGTGGCACCACGGGCGGGCCGAGCAGGCACGGGCAACGGGCTAAACGAGCACTAGCCCAATGGGCACGGGCATAAACGGGCACGGGCTTAAACGGGCATGGCCAAACGGGCTCATGTTATACGAATTGCTTTAGAAAAGATCTAAAGCGACAAAAAAAAATTCTCAAACGTAACCCTCATTTATATTTGAGTAACTAAGTATACTGTATCTATAAGTTTTTTTCATTAAAAACAATATAGTGTTCGAGAAAAACATGTGCTCATTATACACATTTAACTTCAAAATGACCATTGGTAGAACATCACCATGTAATTTATTCAAGGGATAGCCTGCCACACATTCCTCCTCTAGTATCTTGATGCAATCGTAAACCATGTCTTACTTTGTCTTGCATTATCGATCAACTCTAAAAGCCAACTTTGGTCATGTTGAATCTTCACTGAATCCGAACCAGCTAAGTTTGAACTCATAGAAGCCATGAGGAGTCGTTGTATAGAGCAAACTTTTAGAAGAACTTGTTAGCGCTACCCATCTTCCATCCATAGGACTTCTTATTTTACAAATTTCCATCACCCCCTTCAAGATTATTAGATTCAAGAAGTAGTTGGCGACTTTGAGCCGTAATACATCATTTGTCTTTGCGTACATGGGATGGCAAATAGAAAAAACTGCATCAAGGAGTAGTGAGTTCTCCCCAAAAGACATTTATATTTGAAGGTCCTTGTACGTAAAAGAAGTCCTTCAGCATTTGTAGCAGGATACGCGACGATTGTTTTCACAACATCGATGTTGAAAGGCACTAAAACACGTGTGAAACTCCACATTTCAATGTTAAACTTGCTTGATAATTTGAGTGCTTCCCTCATCTTAAGAAAGAACCATCCATTGATGGAAATACCCAATGCAAGAGATAGCTCAATTTGCTCGGGAGGAGTAGTTGTAAACAAGAGATGAGGGGCTGCAAAGCTTGCGTGCTTGTAAGTAAGTAAATTTGGAGCATAAACTTGTACCTTGATTTCCTCGACGAGTGAAAAAGATAACATCAACTTCCGCAACGTAAGACATGTGATATCCCAGATCTCCACACTAGACCACTTGATTTCAAGGGTCAACTCCTCCAGAAAGGGGAAGTTGGATTTGATCATATTGGAAAATGCATCATCTAAGTAAACATTATGTAATTCTAACACAATCAAGCTCCGTGTCGTGCCCATTTTAAATAGTGTTGGAGGCCTATCCAACATTAACTTGGTTGCGTTATATAGGAGCGAGCGTAGAGATGGGACATGATCAATTTCCAAAATATTAACCCAACCACCACAACTTAGACATACTATAACCTCACGAAGATAACGGAGGTTATTTACCTTGATTTCATCGTAGACTGGGGTTACGTCGAGGATGATCTTTTCAAGTAACTTATTATTAGATATTAATTGATTAAGCACATATTGAGTTACGCACACACGAGACAACTCTAGTACTCGTAGGTTGGTGCATCGGATGGCAGGATTGTAAGAAATGTCAAGTGAATGAATATTCTTATGGGGGCTTATAAATTCCAAACATAACGTGTTGAGATTTTCATTTGAGAATATCTCATCAGGCAAATTAAATGATGTACCCAAGATTGTGAGGCGAAGATCTTTGAGAGAAGTTTTAGAAGAAGAAGTTGCTTGCATAATCAATTTTCGAGCAGCACGATAAGCGGTGTGAATTCCCAACCGAAGATCAAGACTTGTGATAGGTAAGTTGTGTCGGTGATAACTTAGTAAAGTGAGTCAGGTGGATTCACCTCATGTACTTTCTTTGATGTTGCTTTTTGAAAGACGTGGGACAAAACCTGATGGCAGGGCTGGTAGACCAAGCGTGTTGCCATGACTTGGACAAGATGCAGGTGCGTGCCGCATCTTTTGACGGCAATACTAATTGTATACGTTGAATCAACTCCGGAACATCATCTAGTTGTTGTTTGTGGATCAGTCTCATTCTCTTCACTTGCTCCATTCACGAAAAAAGTAAACCGAAACCCTCGATCACTTTAGAACCTGAAAACAGTCGACAGAAACATGAAAAAGAATAATAATGAGAGATTTTAGAATACCTTTAACTTATAAAAAATTAAAAAAAAAATCAATTATAACCTTTAACGTATACGAGGGTTTGTGAGTATAGATTTTTTCTTATGAAATTTAGTTTTTTATGAGTATAAATTTTTTATTCGAGGGCCATCATCTCACCATTAATTTTTCTTAAGTGATTAGAAGACTTATAATGAACAAAATAAAAAAATGATGTATCAACAAATACTAAAGGGCAAATGATTAAAAAAAGTATCATACTTGCAATCATTTGCTTTTATGGGTAGCGAACAATTTTTTTTGCTTTTATGGGTATTATACTTTCAAATTCTTCTTCTTTAGGGTACTATGTGACATTTTTGCCCTTCGGGGAAAAAAAATTTCTATTAGCTAAGAGGGGCAAAAATGTCCAAAAATTTCGCAAAATACCCTAAAGATGATGAATTTGAAAGTATAGTACCCACAAAAGCAAAAATTTTTGTTCGCTACCCACAAGAGCAAATGGTGTCAAGTATAATACTTTTTTTATCATTTCCCCAATACTAAATAAAGCGAAGAAATAAATACAATAGTAATCAACAATATGAGACAGTATTTGCGGACAGAGTTAAGTTTCATATAGGTCCAAAATTCTTACCAGATTCAATAAGTAAATATTGGTCATTCATTTTTAATCAAAATTAAGAATCAAATCAGTTATAGCTTTAAAAAAATTGCAAACAATAAATTTTTAAGCGACAAAAAATACATTATCACGGCGAGAATTAAGATTTAATCAGACTATCAACTATGTGGTACACTCTCAATTTTTAAACCGTTAGCACGGCGATACTTTTTTTTTATACTCCGTATATGTTTAAAAAAAACAAACAACAAAGTGTTTAACGGTTTGGATTCCTTTTGACCCACCAAATGTATAAGGCTTAAAACTACTCAAGCCCAACAAAAAGGTAATTTCTAGACGTTAAGACTAGGGTTTGGGTAATAACCGAATAAACGGAATACTGAAACCGAACCAGCTAAAAAAACTGAATCAAATTTATAACCAAACCGAATTTGTCAAAACCAAACCGAACTAAAAATTGGTGTTTGGTTTGTATATGATTTTGACCATTTGAACCAAAAACCGAATTTATATAAATATATATACTTTTTTATATATTCATATATACAAAAAAACCATTAAAATTTTATCCTAATATAAAAACCACTTTTTTATGCTTGAAATAGATTTTTTTTTCCAAAAAATATATAAAATTTAATTAAAAAAACATAAATGGTGTAATTCGGGTTATTCGGGTCAACCAAAAAACCGAACTGAATTCAAATTCAGTTTTCGGTTCGGTTCAGTTCGGTTTTCGGTTTTACCTCAAAAGTATTTAACCGAACTAATCGAACCGAATAAACTAAATAACCTGATAAACCGTTGAACACCCCTAGTCAAGGCACAACATAAAATGAAGTTCTATAGCTCTATTCCACGCTTTTGTTTACGTTTTAATATTTATTTAAAATTTATATATGTTGATGTCTATGAATAAAAATGCAAAATAAAAACATGACACATTAAAAGAACAAAATAAGACTAGAATTACAACATTGAGCAAAAATAAAATATCAACCATGGGGTCCGCTTTTCACATAAAACAGAAGTGATTAATCAAACATCACATCTGTCGAGAAAAAATATGGTAATCGCATAAAATGTCATTTCAATCGATCACAAAAACATCCAACTACTCTCGGGACACTTGTCAAAATATGAGTGAAGTTTCACAGTTTAGCAATCGCATAAAACTAGTTTTAAAACCCTTTTTTACTACTTTGTGGACAACAAAAACAAAAATGGATTTTTTTTTTAAATATCAAGAGTTAATATAAATTTACCTTTACCCAAGACCCATGTCAAGCCTAACAAACATGAATTTAAGCTAAAGATAAGTTGATACTACTCCAAGTTAACATAAATTTACCTTCACCCAAGACCCATGTGGAATTGAATGCAATCTCAACCTTTTCACCACGTGTATCACAAAATCAAAAATGGACAATTTTTGGAATCTAGCTTTAAAAAATGTCAAGAGCTCATATAAATTTACCTTTAGCCTAGACTCCTGTCAAACATGCCAAACAAGGTTCTACGCATTAGATAACTTGATACTATTCCAAACACGTAAGTGCCACATACATTGTGTTATATAAAAAAGAATAGTTAATTTTCTTTGATCTATGTGGGATTGAAAGAGTCGATCTTTTCACAACGCATATCTTACATTTGTAGCAATGTCATTCCATTTCATTAGCTCGTATCTTGCATATAGATGCCAATACACGGTGTGTGTGTGTGTGTGATCAAGTTAACCATTGGTAAAACATCCCCTCGTAAATTATTCAAAGTATACCCACACATCCCTCCTCTAGGATCTTGATGCAATCGTAAACCACTTGACAAGCAATGGCTTACCATCACTAAACGTGACGAACTGGTTCACACACAATGTTATCTCGTACGTTCGGACGACTCTGCATGAGCAACCACTATGCTGTTGAACCATGTCTTACTTTGTCTTGCATTATCGATTAACTCTAAAAGCCAGCTTTGCTCATATTAGAATCTCCACTATATCCGAACAATCTTCATGTATCCATTCTAACTTCTTTACAACAAATGCAACCTTACAATTGCTAAATATTCTTGTTTTTAGTTATTTAGTCTTTTAGAGTGCCACCCTGGCCCACCCACTAAAGTTCTATAGAATGTCTTTGAAAATCGTAATATTTATTTCAAATGTATATATAATCGAAGTTCAATGACGCCAAATCGGATAAGAACTCGAGTGTTGTACCTTTTAACATAAAAAAGGACCTTATTGGTTTAATTAACATCTGATATATTATGATTACACTTGAGTACCTTATAGGTAATCATTTGCATACTATACACGACAAGTGTTAGGTTGCGAAGTTAACCATTGGCCTACGAGAACGAAGCAGTGCTAAATTATCTAAAAGCAACACATCACCTTTCTTCCAAGGTACAAATTCATCCACGGTGAACTTGATGCAAATCGTAAACATCATGAGTAGGTAACGACTTACTATCACCAAACATAACAGGTAGAAGTTTAAACACAACATTCTCCCATTCACCAGGCCGTCAACGAGCAAGCAACATGATATTGAACCCTTTCTTGCTTTTCCTTAACTCTAAAAGCTAGTAGTTAAACCTTTGCATCGCTACCGTAGTTATATTTTCATCCTCTTTATCAGTAGTATATCTATATATCTAATCCTTTTGACATAGTTTCATCTAAACAGTTAAGGTATTTGAAGCTCGTTAAGCCGAGTCCCATAATCGACATCAATATCCCCCTTCAATTAGATCAAACTTTAATAGATATAACTACTCTCGTTCAATTCAATCACTTTTGATACAGATAATTATACATATTTAGATCAATTAATTTTATGTAAACATTAGGACTTGGAACCCATATGTTTTACTCGTATCCAGTTACATAATCAATGGACTCTCAAACTTTGTAACGGGAAAGTTAGGACGCCTTGTTAAAAATAAAGTTTTTAGTTTTGTTAGCTAAAAAAGTGAAGAATTAATATAAACTTCTCTTACACACTAGGCTCTCTTGTTAGGACTAACAAGGAACCTCAGTATATCAGAAACCTCATTATACATATTTAGATCAATTAATTTTATGTAAACATTAGGACTTGGAACCCATATGTTTTACTCGTATCCAGTTACATAATCAATGGACTCTCAAACTTTGTAACGGGAAAGTTAGGACTCCTTGTTAAAAATAAAGTTTTTAGTTTTGTTAGCTAAAAAAGTGAAGAATTAATATAAACTTCTCTTACACACTAGGCTCTCTTGTTAGGACTAACAAGGAACCTCAGTATATCAGAAAACTTCAGTAGTTATATTTTCATCCTCTTTATCAGTAGTATATCTATATATCTAATCCTTTTGACATAGTTTCATCTAAACAGTTAAGGTATTTGAAGCTCGTTAAGCCGAGTCCCATAATCGACATCAATATCCCCCTTCAATTAGATCAAACTTTAATAGATATAACTACTCTCGTTCAATTCAATCACTTTTGATACAGATAATTATACATATTTAGATCAATTAATTTTATGTAAACATTAGGACTTGGAACCCATATGTTTTACTCGTATCCAGTTACATAATCAATGGACTCTCAAACTTTGTAACGGGAAAGTTAGGACGCCTTGTTAAAAATAAAGTTTTTAGTTTTGTTAGCTAAAAAAGTGAAGAATTAATATAAACTTCTCTTA
This sequence comes from Chrysanthemum makinoi, assembly GCA_910596185.1. NCBI lineage: Eukaryota > Viridiplantae > Streptophyta > Magnoliopsida > Asterales > Asteraceae > Chrysanthemum > Chrysanthemum makinoi. Next base: position 316,206,406 of record OU343220.1, on the reverse strand, counting down.
CACACTAGGCTCTCTTGTTAGGACTAACAAGGAACCTCAGTATATCAGAAACCTCATTATACATATTTAGATCAATTAATTTTATGTAAACATTAGGACTTGGAACCCATATGTTTTACTCGTATCCAGTTACATAATCAATGGACTCTCAAACTTTGTAACGGGAAAGTTAGGACTCCTTGTTAAAAATAAAGTTTTTAGTTTTGTTAGCTAAAAAAGTGAAGAATTAATATAAACTTCTCTTACACACTAGGCTCTCTTGTTAGGACTAACAAGGAACCTCAGTATATCAGAAAACTTCAGTAGTTATATTTTCATCCTCTTTATCAGTAGTATATCTATATATCTAATCCTTTTGACATAGTTTCATCTAAACAGTTAAGGTATTTGAAGCTCGTTAAGCCGAGTCCCATAATCGACATCAATATCCCCCTTCAATTAGATCAAACTTTAATAGATATAACTACTCTCGTTCAATTCAATCACTTTTGATACAGATAATTATACATATTTAGATCAATTAATTTTATGTAAACATTAGGACTTGGAACCCATATGTTTTACTCGTATCCAGTTACATAATCAATGGACTCTCAAACTTTGTAACGGGAAAGTTAGGACGCCTTGTTAAAAATAAAGTTTTTAGTTTTGTTAGCTAAAAAAGTGAAGAATTAATATAAACTTCTCTTACACACTAGGCTCTCTTGTTAGGACTAACAAGGAACCTCAGTATATCAGAAACCTCGTTATACATATTTAGATCAATTAATTTTATGTAAACATTAGGACTTGGAACCCATATGTTTTACTCGTATCCAGTTACATAATCAATGGACTCTCAAACTTTGTAACGGGAAAGTTAGGACTCCTTGTTAAAAATAAAGTTTTTAGTTTTGTTAGCTAAAAAAGTGAAGAATTAATATAAACTTCTCTTACACACTAGGCTCTCTTGTTAGGACTAACAAGGAACCTCAGTATATCAGAAAACTTGATACTAATCGACCAACATATAATGTAAACATTAGGACTTGGAACCCATATGTTTTACTCGTATCCAGTTACATAATCAATGGACTCTCAAACTTTGTAACGGGAAAGTTAGGACGCCTTGTTAAAAATAAAGTTTTTAGTTTTGTTAGCTAAAAAAGTGAAGAATTAATATAAACTTCTCTTACACACTAGGCTCTCTTGTTAGGACTAACAAGGAACCTCAGTATATCAGAAACCTCGTTATACATATTTAGATCAATTAATTTTATGTAAACATTAGGACTTGGAACCCATATGTTTTACTCGTATCCAGTTACATAATCAATGGACTCTCAAACTTTGTAACGGGAAAGTTAGGACTCCTTGTTAAAAATAAAGTTTTTAGTTTTGTTAGCTAAAAAAGTGAAGAATTAATATAAACTTCTCTTACACACTAGGCTCTCTTGTTAGGACTAACAAGGAACCTCAGTATATCAGAAAACTTGATACTAATCGACCAACATATAATGCATATACATTGTAGTATATTAGGTAGCATAGTTTGTCTTCTTTTAACTATGTGGGATTAATAGCTTTTAACTATAAGAAGCTTCATTGAATCTGAAACATTTTAATCAAAATCCGAAACATCTTCATCTATCCATTCTAACTTCATTCCCAGCTTGGCAGCCCTGCCAAAGTGAAATTTCAGGTTCCTAATGAGTAGTTAATCCTCTATCTTATGATTTTCGAGATATATAGTTTTATCTAAATGTGTGTTTTAGTGACATTATGAGTTATCACTGTCACCAAACGTGGCTTGGCAACGACTTATCACAAAATGTGACTAGTTGAGGCTCAAATACAAAATTTTCTCCTTATCTCTAAAAGCTAGTAGTTAAACCATTGCATACTTTGTGACATATTTTCATTAACCGGTTAAGGTATTTATAGCTTGTTGAGCCGTGTCACATAATCTACATAACTACTCCCGTTCTATGTGATCAATCTTTGATAAATGATATGCCCCAGAGCTGAGTCACATGATCGATATAACTACTCGTGTTCAATACAGTCAATCGTTGATACATATAATTATACATAATTTGATCTATTCATTTTTATCTAAACATTAGGACATGGAACGTCATATAATTTAGTCATATCTATATTTACATAAACAAATCGACATGAGTTTTTAACGTGAAGTTAAGACTCCTTTTATCAACAAAAAGAATGTAGATTTTGTTAAATATGAAAAAGTGAAGAATAATCCAATGTTAAAAGATGAAATAACTTGATACTAATCCTAATACATATGGTTCATATACATTGTGGTACATAAGCTAGCATAGATTTTTTTCTTGAACCCATGTGGGTTTCATAGTTGTCATTTAAGGTTTTCATGAAACATATGTTACATTGAGGGACTCTCTCAGGATTTTCGAGAGAGTGTTGCACAAATTTTTTTTCATAAGTACCAAAAAAATATTCAACGTTATATAAATTATAAAAATGAAAACTAGTCAATAAAGTACCAAAAAAGAATTATGGGGGTTGCACATAACAAGAAATGACAGTTTTCGAAAAAAAATTACACTTCGTGACCTAAAATTAGGTGCAGCCCGTGCCACACCCGGCACCAATGTGGGTCCGTCCATGGTTACATTTGATGTTAAGCCACACTCACACAAACCTAAAAATGTTATTTGATACTAATACATGGAAAAACAATGTGGTTCCTATTCACTTACATATATAGACCCTAATCTACGACGAGTGTTAGCTTACAAGTTAACCATATTGGTCTAGCACTGTTAAACTATCTATAAGTGAAACATCACCTTTCTTCCAAGGTATAGCGACTTATTTCTTCTCCAAGATCTTGATGCATACGTCATTTGAGTAGGTAGTGGCTTACCATCATAAAATTTGAATGGTTTTTGTTCAAACACAAAGATATCTCGTTTGCGTATCCCTCCATGAGCAACAACCTTCTTTGTCGAACCATGTCGTACTTTGCGAAATCGGCTTTGGTCATATTAGAATCTTCAGCGAATCTGGACCATCTTTCATTTATCCATTCCAACTTCATTAAAACATTTGTTGCCTTCCATAGTTAAATTTTCATGTTCCTGATTAATACATAATCTTTTATCTTATACGGTAGATTTTAAGATTTTTTCATCTAAACATTTGTAGTCAAAACATTATAAGTCAAGTAAAAATACCATGACCTAATAATAAATTAACTGAGTAATGTTAAGTATGAACTACTTCAACGTAATAAAGAACAGAACTTATGAAACAAATTGATTCTTAAATTTTGCAACACGAAAGTTAGGACTCCTTCTTAGAAAGAGTTTGTGGATTTCAATAATTATGAAAAAAAAAATAATAATAAAAAATAAAAAATAATAATAATAATAATAATAATAATAATAATAATAATAAGTTCATATAAAGTTTTCTCTTTTGAAAGTTAGGAGTCCGAAAGTTAGGACTCCTTCTTAGAAAGAGTTTGTGGATTTCAATAATTATGAAGAAAAAAAAATAAATAATAATAATAATAATAATAAGTTCATATAAAGTTTTCTCTTTTGAAAGTTAGGAGTCCTTCTTAGAAAGAGTTTGTGGATTTCAATAATTATGAAAAAAAAAATAATAATAACAATAATAATAAGTTCATATAAAGTTTTCTCTTTTGCTTACAGTTGTACTTTAATAATTATGAAGAAAAAAAAATCAAGAGTTCATATAAATTTTTCTTCCTTAAATGATGGATGTATTCTTAATAATACTAACAATACAACCTCATTATAAAAGAAAACCTGATATTACCACAAATTTGTATGATGCATATGCATTCCAGTATATAAGGTAGCATAAGTTGTGTTGTTTTATCTATGTGGGATTCAAAGCTGTCATGGTTTCCATGAACCACATCGTACATCTGAAGTTGATCATCAACGTCATCCAACACAAATACAAACCACAAATTGTTATTAATATTGCTGTTTGAAAAATCAATGTGTTTCCATTTGACTAGCCGTGTGTAATCACTTGCATTTAGACGCCAATACACGACAAGGGTTAGATTTCTAGTTGACCCTCTAAGAAAATAAATTAAGCACTGCTAAATTATCTATAAGGTATAGCGACTCCTTCCTCCAAGATCTTGATGCAATCATACAGCACTTGAGAGGGCAATGGCAATGTGAATCGTTGAGGTTCAAGTGCAAAGTTATCTTGTTTGCCTGACCCTGCGTGAGCAACCACCATGCTATTGAACCAAGTCTTGCTTTGTCTTACATTATCAACTTGGAAAGCTGGCTTTGGTCTCAGTGAATCTAAACTATCTTCATTCATCCATTCAAACATCATTACAACATTTGCAGCCCTGACAAAGTTAAATGATTCATCCATTTAAAAGTTAAATGACGAAGTATATGGCCGGAATGTCCAAAGACCGAAAGGTCACATAACCGAAAGGCCCATTTGCAGCCCTGCCATAGCTAAATGATCCCTTGGATATGGACTACTTTGAAGAGATAGATACATGTAGCTGGTTAATTGGGATGGGTCTAATAATTATTTCTTGCGTGCTACTGGTTGTTAAATTTTTTTTGAAGTGAATGCAACTCAGTTTGATTTTTTCTTGAATGGCTGACATGAAGTGAATTAGGTTTAACGCTTCTGCTAAAATAAGAGGAATTATATCACAACCTCAAGTACTTGCATATAAATTTATTTTCGTCATTTGTTGTAGCTTGTTTAATTAAACTTGCCGGTATGAACTCTATAGTATAGTTGTTACATTGTGGTATATGGTGCACTACACATTTAAAGACTTGAGAAACAAGATGCTTATCATATTTACCCTTATATTATAGCGTATAGATTCATATGTATAAGGCCCAACTAGTATGTCATTTTCTGTACTTTGAGCATGCACCTTGAGTAAGCTGAGCCCCCAAAAAATGAAGTTCTATAGCACGTTTTTGTTTAACTCGTAATACTTGTTTCAAATTTATATATAATCGATGTTAAGTAATAGTTACGTCCTTATAATATATGGAATGCCCATTGTTAAAACTAACATGCATAAATAGAAATCTAATGTTTTAGATAGTGTTTTTCCAGTCACTATCGTACATAATTAGATCAATTAGTTTTATGTAAACATTAGGACTTGGAGCGTCATATGTTTTACTTATATCTAGTTACATAAACAAATGGACTCTCAAACTTTGTAACGAGAAAGTTAGGACTCCTTGTTAATAAATGTTTATACGTTTTGTCAACTAAAAAAGTGAAGAATTGATATAAACTTCTCTGACATAGCAGGCATACTTGTTAGTCCTAACAATGAACATAGTATATCATAAAACTTGATACTACTCCACACACATATAGCACATACACATTGTGGTAAATTAGGTAGCATAGTTTGTCTTCTTTTAACTATGTGGGATTCATAGCTTTTAACTATTAGAATCCCCATTGAATCTGACACATTTTCATCGGATCCAAAACATCTTCATCTATCCATTCTAACTTCATTCCCACCTTGGCATTCCTGCCATAGCGAAATTTCAGGTTCCTAATCAATAGTTAATCCTCTTTCTTATGATTTTTGAGATATATAGGTTTATCTTAATGTGTTTTTAGTGACATTATCACCATCACCAAACGTGGCTTGGCAACGACTTAACATCACAAAACGTGACTAGTTGAGGCTCAAATACAAAATTCCCTCCTTATCTCTAAAAGCTAGTAGTTAAACCTTTGCATACTTTGTGACATATTTTCATTAACCGGTTAAGGTATTTACAGCTTGTTGAGAAGAGTCACATAATCTACATAACTACTCGCGTTCTGTTTGATCAATCTTTGATAAATGATATGCCCCAAAACTGAGTCACATGATCGATATAACTACTCTTGTTCAATTCAGTCAATCTTTGACACAGATAATTTTACATTATTATCAATTAATTTTATGTAAACATTAGGACATGGAACATCATATGATTTAGTTGTATCTATAGTTACATAAACAAATGGACATGAATTTTTTTAATGGGAAGTTAAGACTCCTTTTATCAACAAAAAAAATATAGATTTTGTTAAATATGAAAAAGTTAGGAATTTAAATAAACTTATGCATCTTCACAAGTGGAGGTATAACATCCGATGTTTAAAGATGACATAACTTGATACTAATCCTAACACATATAAGCTAGCATAGATTCTTTTCTGTTACCTATGTTGGTGATTTTGCATCACCGATATTATTTAAGTGTAATGGATTGACTTAGGTGACCAATGTGTAATCGTGATAAATGTTCAACAAGTCAGGGTTGTGCTACTTGTATGACGTTATTATGATTATCATTCAGGGGCGAAGCCCCGAATGACGGGGGTCCGAGGGCAGCGCCTCTGGTAACAGGGTCCAAAGGGCTGCAGCCCCTGGCAGGGTCCAAGCTGACAAGTGTGTGTATAGCAAATTTGATGCTTCTGTAAAGGAGTGATAATTTGCTTATATGTGGATGACATGGTGATCTTTGGTACTGACCAATATCAAGTTGATAAGATAAAGGAATTCTTGTCATCTAATTTTGATATGAAATATCCGGGGGAGGCTGAGGTGATTCTTGGTATTAGAATCAAACGAGGAAACAGTGGTATCTCTATTTCTCAATCACATTATATTGAGAAGTTACTGACAAAGTTTAACTTTGCTAATTGTTCTCCTGTTTATACTCCTGTAGATCCTACTGTGAAGTTTCGACCTAATAAAGGAACTCCAGTGTCTCAGCTAGAATACTCTAGAGCTACTGGGTGTCTTATGCCATGATTAGCACTAGACCAGATATAGCTTTTGCTGTAGGAAAGCTTAATAGGTACACTAGCAATCCTAGTGCTCTACATTGGCAAGCTCTGGGTCGAGTATTTCAGTATTTGAAAGAAACCATGGATTATGTTTGACTTATAGTGGTTATCCTTCTGTTATAGAAGGTTATTCCGATGCCAGTTGGATTAATAATATGGAGGATCACTCATCTACGAGTGGTTGGGTATTCCTTCTTGGAGGAGGTGTTATTTCTTGGGCTTCAAAGAAACAGACTTGTATTACAAGCTCAACTATGGAGTCTGAATTTGTTGCTTTAGTTGCAGCTCGTAATGAAGCTGAGTGGCTGGGAAACTGATATCTACCGTTTCTATCAGATGTGATAGTGCTGCTACCTTGGCTAAGGCTTATAGTCAAGTGTACAATGGCAATTCTAGACACTTAGGTGTTAGACATAGCATGATTCATGAGTTTATCATGAATGGTGTGATATTTGTGGGGTTTGTAAGAACTCAACTGAATTTAGCCGATCATTTAACCTAAGGGTTAGCAAGAGATCTCGTACGCAAGGCGGCTATTGGGATGGGTTTAAAGTTCACATAATTAAATCCTTGTATCAAGATATCCAATTCCCATTTAACGTAATGTTAAATGTTGAAGTCAATGAGGAAAGCTTGATATCTTTGGATTGGAACACATAATTACATCATCCCACGGTATGTGTTCAGAACTGCAAGATAAAGGAGGTTGAAATTATATTTCTTAATGGTTTTTTGACAAATTGAATGTGCAGGTGCAAGAGTAAAGAACCACCTATACAAGCATGAAGTTTAGCTCCTTCAAGAAGCTTGGGACTTGGATTTGATATGCTTATTGAAGGATAGGACACAAGCTATTAAAACATAGTGTCAAGTAGAACATGTGAATATGTAAACTGTTGTGTATATTATCTTCATGTATTCACTATGAATAGAAAGAGTTCAATCCTTAGTGACACTCTTATATTCGAATATTTGGAATGCTAATGTACTAATGTGAAATTCAATCGTCTCGACATTTCATTTATGCATCAGTTTGTTGTTTGTTATGAGTTTGTTTTAAGTTAATCAAGATTACACTTAAATGGGGGAGGATTGTTGGTGATTTTGCATCAACGATATTATTTAAGTGTAATGGATTGACTTAGGTGACCAATGTGTAATCGTGATAAATGTTCAACAAGTCGGGGTTGTGCGGAGTGCACACTTGTATGACGTTATTATGATTATCATTCGGAGGCGAAGCCCCGATTGACGAGGGTCCGAGGGCAGCACCCCTGGTAGCAGGGTCCAAGGGGCGGCAGCCCCTGGCAGATTTAATTGCTTTGGTGGTTATTATAACTGATATGGCAGTTACCACCAACCGTCATTTTTGGTCATATGTACGTTTTGTGGTTCAGTTTCATAACACACAAAACATATTCTCGTTTCTAAGTCTATGTTTTATCCGATTTAAGATTTCGGTGGAACCACCAAAATACTTCAATCTGAAAGTGTTTACACGACTCTCAGATTACTGTGATCCAAATTTCCTAACAACCTATGTGGATTCAAAGCTGTCATTTAAGGTTTTCATGAAAGGGAACATATCTTACGTTTGAAGTTACCCCACACTCACACAAACCAGAAAATGTTATTCTTACTAATACATGGAAAAACCATGTGGTTCCTCTTCGCTTACATATATAGACCCCAATCCACGATGAGTCTGCGAGTCAACCATTATTGATCTAGCATTATTAAACTATCTATAAGCGAAACATAACCTTTCTTCCAAGGTATAGCGACTCATTTTTCCTCCAATATCTGGATGCATACATCACTTGAGTAGGCAGTGGCTTACCATCACCAAATCTGAACGGTTTTGGTTCAAACACAATGATATCTCGTTCGCATGTCCTTCCATGAGCAACAACCTTGCTGTCGAACCATCTCGAACTTTGTGAAACCGCTTTGGTCATATTAGAATCTTTAGTGAATCTGAATCATCTTTCATTTATCCATTCCAACTTCATTAAAACATTTTCAGTCTTCCATAATTAAATTTTCATGTTCCTAATTAGTACATAATCTTTTATCTTATAAACTTTGAGATTGTTTCATCTAAACGTTCGTAGTCAGAACATTATAAGTCAAAGTATTAATACCATGACCTAATAATAAGCTAACTGTATAATGTGAAGTGTGAACTACATAGCTACATATTTAGTGAACCTTTTTTTCAGATATGAAGTTGGTGTCAAGTTCTCTTTTGGGTTTTAAATTGGGTCGCAATGATGGAAGTATGGTGGTCAGATCCGTCCTTGAGGGTGGGCGCCCAGGGCCTCAAAAAGTTTAGGCGCCCCAGAATTTATACGATAACAAATTATAACACACATGTCTGCACATAGTTTTATTGAAGAAAAAACAATTAGATGAGAAAATAAAATGTGTTATATGTTGAGCGTTTAAATCGTTAGTTTGCATTATATCTTATAAAACCAGAATACTTTTCATATAACAACAGTAGCCTCATTATCGATTTTCGCCCAAGGCCCCCAAAACCTCGAGGACAACCGTGACGGTGGTTATGTTGAAATCGTTGTTCAATCTTTTATTCTCTAATTTTTTTCTTCCATCAAACCATGTTCTTCCAATCGTGCAACAAAATCAGGGTGATTATGTTTAAACTGCTCGTAGACCATATGGCTCATTTGATTACTCATTGGAGTTATTATAATGTGTTTGCCTTTGTGATAGGAATGAAACAATTTAATGAATGGGTTTTAGTGTGATGATCAAACCCCAATGGGCTAAAACTTCACAAGGTCGGTTGACCCATGTTTAACTACTAGTTGTCTCGTTGTAATCAAAGTATCAAACTATATGCGACACTGGTGCACAACCTGTTGATAATAAGACCAAGTTAGGTTTTAATTTTTATAAAAGATTTTAGGTTAAACAGACTATTTATCATGTTTACCTTCTATGAGTAAATAAATAGCAAAAAACAGGACTTGGTGAACCATTACGATTTTGACGGCCACATTTTGCGAATGAAAGAGAATAAGAGAATGTTAACAGCATTTTTAGATAAGTCTTAAGTTAAGATTTTGAATCTTGCTAAATTGCGTCACATAATCAATATAAATATTCCCGGATCAATCTTTCATAAAAAGATACGCCCGACATACATAACTAGATCAAATTATTTGTGTAAAGATTCTGCAATAAATTCACTCAAGATAGTGCTATAAAAAGTCACGCCTTGTAACCTTTTTACATGTTTTATCTTACATAAAATAATAAAGAGTTTGTCTAATGAGTGCCCATAGAGCATTGGTTTGGATGGACAAAAAAGGAAACGTCGGGTTTGTTAAAATGAAAATCGCATGTAAGTAAGGTAATTTATATGTTTAATTATTGCGCATTAAATGCATTTTTTAACATAAAAGGAAAGTTCGAGTTAAGTTAATAACATTTTACCAGTGCCCTATGGGCACCCCGTTTTCTTAAGTATGAAAAAGTAAGTACTCGTATAAACTCTTCTCCGATTCTAGTCATGGCTGTCAGAGCCTAACAACCAATACTAAATTACGAGAAAATTCAATACTAACACACAAACATGTGATCATTATATATTCCGGTATATAAGCTAGCATAGATTCTTTTCTTTTAACTATGTAGGATTCAAGGTTGTCTAAAGTTTTCATGAAACATATCTTACATTTGAAGTTGATCATCAACGTCATCCCACAGTCACAGCAAAGTCATCTTGTTCGTCTGCCCTCCATGAGCAACCACAATGCTATCGAACCATTTGTTGATTTGTCTTTCATTATAGAACCATTTGTTGATTTGTTTTTGATAATCGAACATAAAAGCCAACTTCGGTCCTATTAATATCTTCGTTAAATCCGAACCATCTTCATCTCGTCTATCCATTCCATCTTCATTCCTCCCACAGTGAAATTTTATGTTCCTTATTAATAGAGGTGGCAAAATGGATGGGTTGGGTTGGGTTGGGTCTTGGGTCTTAGATGGGTATGGGTCTATATGGGTATAGGTTTAGATGAGTCACTTGAAATGATGGGTCTAGATGGGTATGGGTATAAATGGGTATGAGTCGGGTCGGGTCGGGTTTTTTTGGGTTTTGCTAGTTTATTTTATTTCATCATGGAACATAATAATTTATTACCGTAAACAAAGACAAAAAGTATTCAATATCCATTTTTTGCGTTTTCGTCAGTTTTTATACGTTTTCATCCGTTTTTGTCTGTATTTTTACGTTTTTATATATTTTCTTCCGTTTTTTACGTTTTCGTCTGTTTTTTTTTACTTTTTCGCCCGTTTTTTCACGTTTTACGTTTTCGTCTTTTTTTACGTTTTCGTCCGTTTTTGTCCGTTTTACACGTTTTCGTCCGGTTTTTTATGTTTTTATCCGTTTTTACACGTTTTCGCAAGTTTTTTTACATTTTCGTCTTTTTTTACGTTTTCGCCCATTTTTTTACGTTTTCGTCCGTTTTTTACGTTTTTGTCCCTTTTTTTACGTTTTCGTCCCTTTTTTTACGTTTTCGCCCGTTTTTTCACGTTTTCGTCCCCTTTTTTTTTTACTTTTTTGTCCGTTTTTACACGTTTTCGTCCGGTTTTTTATGTTTATATCCGTTTTTACACAATTTCGTCCGTTTTTTTTACATTTTTACACGTTTCCGTCCATGTTTTTCACGTTTTCGTCTGATAATTTATGTATTTGTCCGCTTTTCTTGTTTTTATCCGTTTTTTTTGCGTTTTCGTCCGTTTTTAACGTTTTTTGTCCGTTTTTGCACGTTTTCGTCCTGACGAAAACGTGTAAAACGGACAAAAATGTAAAAAAACACCTAACGAAAACGTGCAAAAAAAACAGAAAAAACCGTAAAAAAAGAAAAGGGTAAAAAACAGACGAAAACGTAAAAAAACAGACGAAAAAAGTGTAAAACGGACAAAAACGTAAAAAAGCGGACGAAAACGTGAAAAGATCGGCGAAAACAGAAAAATAATGGACGGAAACGTATAAAAATGGACAAAAACGTAAAAAAACGAACGAAAACGTGTAAAAACGGACAAAAACATAAAAAATCGGACGAAAACGTGTAAAACGGACAAAAATGTAAAAAAAAATCCTAACGAAAACATGCAAAAACGAACAAAAGCGTAAAAAAGTAAGTTAAAACAGGACGTAAACGTAAAAAAACATACGAAACGTGTAAAAACGGACAAAAATGTAAAAAAGCGGACGAAAACGTGAAAAAATGGGTGAAACCGTAAAAAACCGAATGATAACGTGAAAAAACGAACAAAAACGTAAAAAAGCTGACGAAAACGTGAAAAAACGGGCGAAACGTAAAAAAACGGACGAAAACGTAAAAAAATGGACAAAAACGTAAAAAACAAGACGGAAACGTGAAAAACGGGCGAAAACGTTAAAAACAGACGAACATGGACAAAAATGTAAAAAAACTGACGAAAACGTGTAAAAACAGACAAAAACGTAAAATGACCTGACAAAAACGTGCAAGACGGACAAAAACGTAAAAAAAAACGGACGAAAACGTGCAAAAACGTAAAAATTGTCAAAAAAAAAGGACAAAAACGTAAAAAAAAAACTACGGAAACTTGTAAAACGTAAAAATACAGACGAAAACGGACAAAAACGTAAAAAAGCGGACGAAAACGTGAAAAAACGGACAAAAACGTAAAAAAACGGACAAAAACGTGAAAAAACAGGTGAAAACGTAAAAAAAAAAAAAAAAAGGGACGAAAACGTGTAAAAATGGACGAAAACGTGAAAAACGGACGAAACGTGAAAAAACGGGCAAAAATGTAAAAAAAACGGACGGAAACGTAAAGAAACAGACGGAAACGAAAAAAAACGGCGAAAACGTTAAAAAAACAAAAGAAAATGGTCAAAAACGTAAAAAAAACTGACGAAAACGTGTAAAAACGGATAAAAACAGAAAAAACGAGATGAAAACATGTAAAACGGACAAAAACGTAAAAAAAACCTGACGAAAACGTAAAAAAGCAGACAAAAACGTGAAAAAACAGGTAAAAAACGCAAAAAAAAACTGACGAAAACGTAAAGAAAGGGACAAAAACGTAAAAAAACAGACGAAAACGTGAAAAAACAGGTGAAAACGTAGAAAAACATACGAAAACGGACAAAAACGTAAAAAAAACGGACGAAAACGTGTAAAACGGACAAAAAAGTAAAAAACCGTTAAAAAAGGACGAAAATGATAAAAATGTAGGAAAACGTAAGAAAACGTAAAAAAATAGACTATGGGTGATTTTTATAATTTTAGTTAACAACCAACTTAAACCGTTTGTACTAGACCCATGTGGGTATATTATTCTACCCAACTAGACCCATCAATATTAATTAATTAAAATAAACTAGACCCTTCTAGACCCATATATTAAAATAAACTAAACCCATTATACCCATCTCATTAAAAACATTTACCCATCTAGACTCAAATTTAACCATTGGGTCTAAATTTGCAACCTCTACTTATTAATAGTTAATTTTTTATCTTATGATTTTCAGGATAGTATTATCTAAACGTGTATTAGCTAGCTACATTCTTGCCGATGTGGGGTTAAAACCTACATTTTTCATCCCGAGGTATTAAGGTGCATAGGTGTAATAACGACACAGGACACATGCATCTTTACTATTCTAATCTAAATTATTTATGCTAATTTTAGTGGTTTTTATCTTTAGGGTGCGTTTGGTAGAGAGAAATTCAGAGAAAAGAAATGAAGTAGAGAATAAAATCTCAGAGAATAGAAATCAGTAGAGAATTGTGTTCAATTCTAATGTTTGGTAACAACAGAGACTTGACCCGAGAAATGAAAAAAAAAAATTATTTAAAAAAAAAATAATTTTCAAAAATAATTTTTTTTTAAAAAAAAACTTATTTTTTTTAAAAAAATAATTTTTTAAAAAAAAAAGACAAAATTACACGGTTGGTCCCTGTGGTTTGCTCGTATTGCAAGTTTGGTCCCTAAGTCATTTTAATTACCCCACAGATACCTATTTTTGAAATTTTGCTCTCATTTAGTCCCTATTTTGGATGGTCGTTAGTGGAGTCCGTTAAGTATTTTGCGTTGTTATTCCTTTGTTAATAAATTTTGCACCGTTAGTCCTTAAAGTTAATTGCATAAATCGTCCATGTGGTTAGCCCGGTCAACGGGTCGGTCAACGCCACGTGTCACCACCTGAGTGGTGCCACGTGGCATCGGGTCGGGTCGGTCAACGGGTCAAGTCGGGTCGCCACGTGGACCAATGAGGTGGCGCCACGTGGCGATGGAAAATAAAACCAAAATTACCTCCCTTAGGATCGAACCCTGGTGGGTTGTGTGGGAGGCCAAGGTGATACCCATCTGTGATGGGCATACCTTCAAGTATTATTATGCTTTTTGTTCTATTTAACCCTTAAAAAGCCCAGTTGGTTTTTTATAAATAAAAATGGTCAAATGGAAATTTGACCTGTCATTTTAAAGGGGTTCTGGGCCGGTTCAAAAATTGAGAAAAATACCGTCGGACTCGTTTTTTCGTGCTCTTTCCAATGGTATGCTCGGGGAATTTTTTCGACTTCGTTGGAACCTCGAAAAATGCGAAAATCACCATTTTTTCTTTGTTTTTGCATTTTTCGAGGTCCAAACCAAGTCAAAAAAATTCACCAAACATACCGTCGGACTCGTTTTTTCGTGCTCTTTCCAATGGTGTGCTCGGGAAATTTTTTTGACTTTGTTTGGACCTCGAAAAATGCGAAAATCACCATTTTTTCTTTGTTTTTGCATTTTTCGAGGTCCAAACCAAGTCGAAAAAATTCACCAAGCATACCGTCGGACTCGTTTTTTCGTGATCTTTCCCATGGTGTGCTCGGGAAATTTTTTAGACTTAGTTTGAACCTCGAAAAATTCGAAAATCACCATTTTTTCTTTGTTTTTGCATTTTCGTGATCTTTCACCATTTTTCGAGGTTCAAACTAAGTCTAAAAAATTTCCCGAGCACACCATGGAAAAGATCACGAAAAAACGAGTCCGACGGTATGCTTGGTGAATTTTTTCGAATTGGTTTGGACCTCAAAAAATGCAAAAACAAAGAAAAAATGGTGATTTTCGCATTTTTCGAGGTCCAAACGAAGTCAAAAAAAATTCCCGAGCACACCATTGGAAAGAGCACGAAAAAATGAGTCCGACGGTATGTTTGGTGAATTTTTTCGACTTGGTTTGGACCTCGAAAAATGCAAAAACAAAGAAAAAATGGTGATTTTCGCATTTTTCGAGGTCCAAACGAAGTCAAAAAAATTTCCCGAACACACCATTGGAAAGAGCACGAAAAAACGAGTCCGACGGTATATTTATTTATTTTTTTACGGTCCATATAACTCCCTAAATTAATAGACCAAAAACTAAATTGAACCTTTTAATAATATAATTCTAGAGAGGGTTATGTATTAAATTTAGAGATATATAATTGAAGCTATGCTTAGCCCAGTTGGGCAAAGCCTTGCTTCCCACCCAAATGACCTGGGTTCGAATCCAGGGGGTGACAAATTGTTGGTATATTTTACCAATGCCACGTGACACCACCTCATTGGTCCACGTGGCGACCCGACCCTGACCCGACCCTGACCCGTTGACCGACCCGACTTGACCCGTTGACCGACCCGACCCGATGCCACGTGGCACCACTCAGGTGGTGACACGTGGCGTTGACCGACCCGTTGACCGGGCTAACCACAGGGACGATTTATGCAATTAACTTTAAGGACTAACGGTGCAAAATTTATTAACAAAGGACTAACAACGCAAAATACTTAACGGACTTCACTAACGACCATCCAAAATAGGGACTAAATGAGTGCAAAGTTTCAAAAATAGGTATCTGTGGGGTAATTAAAATGACTTAGGGACCAAACTTGTAATACGAGCAAACCACAGGGACCAACCGTGTAATTTTGTCAAAAAAAAAATTATTTTTTAAAAAAAAACTTATTTTTTTTAAAAAAATAATTTTTAAAAAAAATATTTTAAAAAAAATATTTTTTAAAAAAAATAAATTTAAAAAAAAATAATTTTTTAAAAATAATTTTGCAAAAAAAAATGTATTTATTTAAAAAAAATGTATGTATTTATTTAAAAAAAATATTTAAAAAAAATAATTTTTTTAAAATAATTAAAAAAAAATGTATTTATTTAAAAAAAAACTTATTTTTAAAAAAAAAAAAAATTTTAAAAAATATATATTTTTTTTAAATATTTTTTTTAATTTTTTTTAAATGTAAAAAAAAAAAAAAAAAAAAAATTAATCCATTTTTTCAATTTCTCCACAAAAATAAGAGAAATGGAGCTAACCAAATTACACTACCCAATTCTCTCCATTTCTCTCCATTTCTCTACCCCATTTCTCCGCTTTTTCAATTCTCGGTACCAAACAAGAGAAATGGAACCATTTCCATTTCTCTTGCCCCAATTCTCGGTACCAAACACACCCTTAGAAGTTACTAGATGTCTAAATAGATGATATCAAGTTAATATCTGTAACTTTGGATTTTAGATCTTTCTTTTTCGAGAAGTCGCTTCCGCAACACAACGACATCATTTCAAACAATATGGAAATCGAATAGTTTAAAGAGATAAAGGCAGATCAATAGTTGGTTAAGTGGAATGGGTCTCATTATTCTTTGTTCGGAACTAGTTACGCCCTAATCTAATTTAGGAATCCAGTATATTGTTTTAACTTTTGACATAAAAGAAAAAAAAAATTGTTGTTTATTATTATTTAAAAATTAAATATTCAGCTACATAAAGAAAGGAACTCTCACGAGTTAAAGAAAAGTTCATACATCTTTTATATAATAAAAGAATTACATCATTTCGAAGTGTTTTTGTAAAACCCTTCTCATTGAAAAAAAAAATTGGACCAATAGGAGAGGTTGATTTTGCCATGTAAGCGAAATCGGCCGACGTGATTGGTTAATAAAAGTCAAAATTAAATTGATTTTGGTCAACCTTTACTTTATTTGGTGTAGAAATTTGGTTGAGAAGAAAAATACATAAAAATATATGTGTCAAATTTGTTGAAACAAAAAGTTTAAAAAAGAATAAAACTTTAGTGGTTAAATTTTTAAAAATTGTATAGAGTTAAATGTAATATTATAAGTTTTCATGTTTTTTAATAACTTTGGAAATTAAACAAATACCCTCTTATATTTTACACCCCCTATACTTTATAACTTAAAAATACAATATATATGTTGTTTTAAAACTCGAACATATAAATATACATAAGATTATAGGGTAGTGTTCTTTTCAGAACCAAAAAAATGTTGAGAACTACGAGAACTGCTGCTCCTAGCCAATCATTTATTTGTAAATTTAAATTAAATATGTTTTAAATAAAAGGGCAAATTAGTAAAATCGTATAATTGCTTAGAAAAGATTTTGTTTAACCAACTCCACTCTTGTAGGACCATTCGTTTTCTTAAGCATTAAATAATTATTTAACAAAGAAGTTTTATTTATTTAATAATTTTATTTTATATTTAATTTCCCAGATTTTAAAAACACACTTAAACTTATTATATATTTTAACGTAATGTAAAAATTCGGTAATCCTTATTTTTGAAGTTGCTTTAACTCACTTTGAATAGAAATAAATTAATTTGTGAGAGCTAGACATCTTTTTGACATATGCATGTTTGGATAACTCTAAAATATTTACTCACGTCATGCATGTGTGCATCCTCTTAAAAAATGTTTTATTCTAAATACTTATAATTTTGGTTTGAGTTTTCGGATTGTAACGTACATGTGCAATCGTCCATATTTTGAATAATCTTTATGTTAGGTTTTATACTTTAAAGACACATGTGTCGTGTAAGTAATTAACAAATATGAATGTTTTGTGGATGCAAATAGAAAATTCAATGTACAGTAATCTCCTGGAAAAAATAAAATGCTTCACTGCTAATTGTATACAAAATTGGCTTCGAACTTAAATTAAACACATGTATTTTTGTCTTCTTTCTTCGCTAGGTACGCATAATCATAAACCATGCACATGTATTTTCATTTGTACACTATATACACATAGTATTGAGGCATACACATGTATTTTCGTCGTCTTAGTTTACTTGGTACACGTATAGCAGTCTTCAACCATGCACATGTACTTTCATAGTCTTTGTTCACTAGTTACACACTTACACGTAATCTTGAACCATGCACATGTATTTTCATTGTCTTAGATCTTATCATCATCTTCAACAAATTTACAAGTATATTCAAACATTAGAAAACAAATTTATAAAAACCAACAAAATGAAATACACAGAAGATTAAAACTAATCCATCAACTTCCTTTATATTTAAAACCAAATTATCGGATCTAAGAATCAAGTGTTGCTTTATGTGCACATGTGTTTGCCTAATTGCTTTCATTAAAATTATTGACATGACAAGAAGTAAAAAAATAATAGTAATAAAAAACCTAGCTAATGTCTTAGAAATTTGCGTACAGCCGCCGTACATGCTTCTGGGCCATAAGTATACCATACACACAACATGACACATTTGAATATTATAAAAACAAGTATATACTCACCAGAAAAAAATGTGACATATTATGATCTTAAATCTTGATGCAATCACGTAACGTCAAAACTTTTTTTATTATCGATCAATGCACATAAATCCTCGGACTTGGAGGTCTTTTTTTTAGTAGCCACGTTGAAACAAAAAGTAGATAACGATGGACGAGTAGTGAATGGAGGCACCAAATCTAAACTATGGTCGATGAATTAGATGGTTGTGGACGTGCCATCGTAAGTAGTATATACCGTAAACAGTGATGCGAGTCGACGGATTTGTTGTTTTTTCTTCTATGACGGCTGGAAAAAAAAGGTTAATATGGTGTAAGTTACACATGGGAGAGAGAAGAAATGGTTGTAACTAGGGCTGAGCACAAAACCGAGAAAACCGAGCCGAACCGGATCGAACCGAACCGGACCGACCATTTTCGGTTCGGTTTCGGTTCTATGTCTTAATGGATTTCGGTTTTCGGTTCGGTTCGGCTCGGTTCGGTCCGACCCAAAACCGACCAAACACGCACCTAAAGCATGTAAACCGGGCCGAACCGACCGAACCGACACAAAACCAAACCGAACCGAACCGATTCGGTTCGGTTTCGGTTCATGTTTTTGTGAAATTCGGTTCTCGGGTCACGTCGGTTCGGGTCGGTTCCGGACCTTTGCTCAGCCCTAGTTGTAACTGATCAATTCCCATCTTGCATTTAATATCCCTTTAATTCAGGGATGGTTTTTAATTCAAAAAATACCCAAATTACCCTTTAGTCCTTTAATAATTGGTACATGAAATTTCATTTAATTACCATTATGCCATGACTCATCTTAACCATTGATCAAACATCCAACGCTTCATATTGGTTCTCGCAGTTCTCGCTCTTTTTTTGATTCTTAAAAAAACCCTACACTAGGATTATAAATGTCATTTTTTTTTACTATATATATTTACTAAAGACTCATTTATTTCATATATATATTTACTAAAGACTCATTTTTTTTATTATATATATTTACTAAATAAATAAAAAAAACTTCACACATAAATAAAATGAAAGTTGTGGTTGGGCAAACAACCATAACTTTGAAAAGGTTGAGAGACAACTTGGTCATGCTCGGTTGAGCTATGGGAGGAAATGCGGCCACATGTTCGGATGTTCACCCTTCCATTAGCATCAGTCTTAGGTTGCAAATTTAACCATTGTTCTATGAGAAAGAAATGGTGCTAAATTATCATATCTAAAAGCAAAACATCACCTTTCTTCGAACAAATTCATCCATGGTGAACTTGATGCAAATCGTACACAACACGGGCAGGAAGCGACTTTACTCTCACTAAACGTGATCGGTTGAAGTTGAAACACAACATTCTCCCATTCACCATGCCCTCCACGAGCAACCACCATGCTACTGAACCATGTCTTGCTTTTCATCATCAATAAAAGCTGGTAGTTAAACCTTTGCACCCCAGCCTCTAGCTAAATTTTCTTGTTCTTAATTAGTTGTATATCTATTTATCTAATTCTTTTGACATTGATGTATTAAAATATTTTTGTGGTAACATTACATATGAAATACGACGCAATTAAAATTTAATTGTTTTATGTTAACTACTTATGGAGTATTTTAATTAACCAATATTTAGCTATGAACTTTATATAGGTTGAGAAGGCTAAATGTCATCCACGGTTCAACCATATGGCTCAATAGAATCAATGTTTATCCCCCCTTTAATCCGAATCCATGGGTCACTAAACAGCAACAATTTGGAAGAAAACTTTGAAGCCTGTTTCCAGACAGTGAAATTTTAAGATTTGGAGTAAACAAGGACTATAGCCCGCTGCGTTGCAGCGGGTATTATATTTTTTTTCCCTGAGAAGTTTAGGCGATAGTATGTTGCCAAAAAAAAAATATTTTCTAACTTTTACGGTTAGTGTGTTCGGTGACGGTATAGATAATTTGACCTTAACACTTTTACACCTAAAATTATGGAAGTTAGATAATTTCAAACAGTAATACCTATAACAAAGCTAGGTGACCATCTTCGTGAGTGACTCCAACAAACAAACGGTTATCTTGACTAAATTCACAACTAAATTCACAACGGAAAATAAAAGCCATGAAAGTACGAACTTCGATATAATAACACTATCTTTATATGTCAACTGAAGCAAACCATGAAACCCATACAAATGAATTAGTAGCTAGCTTAGTAGACACAAATCCTAAAATGCTAAACAAATAATATCATTTTTACATTCAACAGGTATGTAAGTATATAAACAAATAATCAAGCGCGGTCAGCTGGTTTGAGAATTCATAATAGAACACTGAGAAGTTGAGTGCAAAACCTAGCCTTATTGGTTAAGTGGAAGCCAAACCTGTGACAGCAATATCCTACAGTAAGAATAACAAAACCATCATAAGAAATTTATATATAAACGTAAATTGCTAATCCAATAACAATGCCCCCCGCAGTTCCTTTTCTTATCTGCACATAACAGAAAGTTAGAGGGAATCAACATTTTAGTTCGCAACAAATACATAAAAATTCTTTAAATGCAGAATTCACATCTTTCAATACAGAATGAAAACAAACTACTAAACTTACAGGTATATGAAGTGCAACGGGATCTACAGGCCTATTGAATGGATTAGATATATGCAATGCTATGGTCTTTTTGATCACATACGTCACCCAAAACAGGACACGTAACTATGAATCCAAGATGCAGAAACATTACACGATCTGTTAAACCTTACTGTTAAAGGGGCATTCAGTTCTGGCTGCATGTATTCTAGAATCTGATGTGGCAAGGTACGTATATGGAGCGGCCACTGCGTAACATTGTGTGTTTTGTTTTTACAATGGGCTGCTGAACACTGTTAACAATATTTTCAGACACTCTTTTGTGTTTTACTGTCATGTTAGGCAAAAACGAAGCTGCAAAAAATATTGGGTTGCCGAAAATGGTTTACAAAATGGAAGATTAAAAATCCATACAGGGAGAAACCCAACAAACAAAAATGACAATGACAAAGCGTATGGAGATGCATAATTTTCAAAGATGGCAAAGAACATGAAGCACCTTGTCAACCCATCTTGAAGATGCTACCATGAGCAATATTAACTAAAGCCATCCGTTTAGGGTCCGGTGTTAGTTTCAGAAAATGAAGACATTTATGAAGTAATATAATATGCTATAAGCTCTATAAGAGTAAATGGGTTTGAAATGTATATTCAGCAAGATTAGGATTGGCCTAATCTAGAAGAAATAGTGTTCTAAAAGTAGCAATTGGGTGGACATTAGAATTAGACTCATCCATCCACCTTCAATATTCCATGACACATTCATTCGCTTTAAAAGACCATTATGAAATATTATAACTAACATAGGAACGAACATATAAAGTGGTATTACCTGGAGGCACTTTCATTCAAAATCATACAATGCATCTGAAAAATCAAAACTTTTGCAATGATTTTATGATTTGCTGCAACTGTTGACCTCTTCCTCTAATTATTCGAACGTGAGCATTTCCTACACAGTGTGTCACATATCGCAATTAGAAAGGCAAAAAAATTCCAGAAATTATATGAGTAGTAGCAAGTTATTGCCGCTTACATATTCAAGGCACGCACACGGGCAACGCTTAAAAATATGTTGATGCGATGAACATGTATTTTTAGAGCTTTAGCATGCTATATAGAAAGGAAAAAAAGCATGGTTGTTTAAACAGGTTCCTATGTTTGGCAACTTATGTTACTAATTTTGTAGATGCAATATTGCAAAATAAAAACATGGACTTACGAAAAAAAATTCCAGTCGGGAAGTTACCTCGTTTGGAGACGAATTCGCACCAGTTGTCATACCATTATTCTGTTAAATGAACAGATGATGATTAAGGCAGGATAGAGATGAAATAAAATATTGAAATATAAAGTTACCTTATATCCTGAACCTATGTGCGCAGCTGGAACACAATGGTTGCATAAAGCAGACCGTTAGCAAGCTTTCTTCTGCCAAACAATGTAAAAGTTCGAGAATTAGATACTAACTGGCGAATTATGTAAAAGATTTAAATGGCTACAAAAGCTTGGCTGATAATGGCCCGACCCGATTACACAAATACTAATAAATTCACTTGCCTAGGTGCTCGTACCGGTCGTGTTTATTGTGCGCCCACAAACTAATGCTACCCTTTCCAGGTCTTGTGTTAACACCTTTAACAACACCAAATCATGAAGGATTAAAACAAGTTAAACCGTTATTCATATCTCTTATGCATCAGCCCAACAACATAAAAACTAACGACTCCGCTTACAGTGGTTGGCCGAACACTTCGTTTGTTATTGGCACCTGAGGAGACGGGGTCCGTTTCTAATCTTTGTTTGCTATCTGTAACAATATGTTGCAAGTAATTAATATAATCCAAGGCATCTCTTATATCTTATATGAACAAAACTTAAGGTGAGAGTTATATACCGTTAGAGAACTACAATGAGAAAAACTCACCCGAGCTTCATTATCCTTCCGAAGCATACCTCACAGACAATTTCTTTTGCCGTTCTCGCTCCCTCACCATGTTCAAGAATATACTCAAAACCGTTGCTACATATAGACCAACCGTATATTACAATACCATCAAAGCACATGTACTATGTTTGGGCAAAATTTATACAATGGAACCGTCTTAGTCGATTCTATGTCTCACATATCAAACCCATTGCATAGTATGCATGACTCAAAAGGCTGCTTTTATACTTTATCCCATGTTATGTTAGAATTGCATATAAAACTATGTTAAAGAGGCGTACCTTTCCACCATTCTTATGCGGAGACGATCTAGATTGCGGCTTCTCCCCTTTGCTTCTAACCCACGAACCAAATGCCTCCGTCAACCTGTCGACCATTTTTTTGTTGTCATTCACGCCTGCTGAATGTTGTTGTTGCTCATGTTCTTAATAACGATCAGAACGCGATTGGCCATCAGCCTATAACTGCGCAATTCAGTATAACGTTAGAAGTAACAAAACCTTCCAAATTTATGGCTGGAAGAACGGAGAATTGATACTTGTATTTAAGACTTAACCTGACAATTGTTTGCTTCCAAATATCTCTGTTATTCGGCTTTGTTTCTCACAGTCATAGGCCGAGAGCAGAAGCCGAGTCAGGATGCCTACAAAGATACATGCAATAGCAAACGGAAAGTTATGAGCGCCACATGTACAAAGAAAAAAGGTAAATGCCTTTTGCATAAAGAATCTTCTGCAACTGACCTTATATCTTTGTGTGTCTAAAAGCAGACGCAGCCACATATTGTTCACAAATCCAGTCGCCGACAGTCAATAAAAAGAAAATGTACGAAACTCGAACAAAGTAATTACCTCAAGAGCTTACTGAATCAGGAACGAATGATCGTATATGTTTCGTGCCACACTGTAAAAGACATAGGTGGAACAATAAATACAAAAGGGAAACTATCCACAAATAGTAGCAATCGAAAATAAGGTTCCATTATTCGATCTAGATACTAAATATGTGCGTAGTTATTACTTATTAGTGAATAAAGAAGCTATTCATCTACATCATATTTTTTTAGCATCTTTAGTCAACTTTCACCTATAAGTGAATGTTAAGAAGAAAGTCAAATTGGCAAATTATCCCAAAAAAAAAAAAAAAATAGGACCAGGTAAAATGACTATAAAAATATGCATAGACTGGTTAAAGATAAGAGCCGCTAAATTTCTATCCACGTATTTACATTTCCTCATCTTGCATATCTAAGTATAGAAGATTTCTTATGTACAATTACACCGGCTAAACAAACACCAGTAACAGAAAGAATAAATCTATAAAAAAAAATTTACTTTGAATGAATTATACATCCACATATATACGTGCATCGTCGCTCTAAACACAATCGAAACCAAGGCCTTCTTCGCTTTAAAACCCTTCTTCACCAACTTCTTTTTAGCCTATTCCAACATCTTCAACCACCACTTGCTCTTCTCCTCTTTACTTCATCAACATCTTCGGTTGCCAGTTTAGTAGCAAAAATATCTCTAAAACACAAAGCAATACTTCAATATCCACCATCTAAAATAACCCACTACGATATCCACCATCTATAAAAGTAGTTTGTTGTTTGCAAAATAAAAAGATGGACTGACCTGATGATAAAGCATCTCCAAACATAAAAGTAGTTTGGTATTTGCAAAATAAAAACATGGAATTACCATCTAAAATAACCCACTTCAATATCCACCACAATATCCATAAAATAACATACTCTAATTCTTCTGTATTTTTAGAGCTCTGTGTTTGTAAAATAAAAACATGGACTTACATGATACGATCGAGTTTAAGGCGGTGACGGGTAATCGTTATCCAAAGTTGGTGACGATGAAGATGAAGATGAGTTATAGTCATCCACCGCCCAAAAAATATACATATAGCGCTACTTCTATTTGGGTTCCGGAACTCGTTATGGACCAGAAAAAGGGCTAAAACGGTGCAGGCCCAAAAAAAGAGAATATTCCAGGGAATCCTTTGTGTTTTAGTATGTATAGATAATTCAGTGTCGTGGTGAGCCCAATGGGCTAAAACTTTCATCTGGGCCATGTTTAACTGCTCTTTATGTTTTTAGTTTTGTTCGGATGGTTGTTTATTTGTATAATGCTATTCTTGAATTTTGTTTGTGCATTATAGTATTAGTCAAAGATAATACGTGTAAATACCAAATGTCTTTGTGTACGTAATAATGATCAGAACCTATGAAACAAATGGATTCTTGATATTACAAGAGGAGTCCTTGTTAGAAAGAGTTAATGCATTTCAATAATTATGAGAAAAAATCAAGAGTTCATATAAATTCTTCTCATCCCAACAATTACAATGTTTGTTATAACTAACAATCTAATCGCAAGATACGAAGAAACTTGATATTACCCCAAATTCGTATGGTATATAGCATATACTCATATATAAGCTAGCATAGTTTGTGTTAGGGGTGTTCATCGATTCGGTTATCGGTTTGTTCGATTAATTTTTTTTTCTGGGTATAACCGAGAACCGAACCGAACCGAATTTAAATTTAACTAAACCGAACCGAAAACCGAACCCCCAATAACCGAAAACCGAACCGAATAAACCGAATTACCTAAATTTAATAATTTATTCATTTATTTATATATATTTTTTGAAAAAAAAAATTTCAAGCTTAAAAATATTATATATATATTATAAAAGAGTTTTAATATATTTTTTTAATATAAATATATAAAAAAATATATATATTTATTTAATTTCGGTTTTCGGTTCGGTTTTCGGTTTGGATTGCTAAAACCATAACCGAACCGAAAACCGAACTTTTATTTCGGTTCAGTTCGGTTTTGGTAAATTTGGTTCGGTTACGAGTTCGGTTCGGTTATTTTCTGTTCGGTTCGGTTTCGGTTTTCGGATATTACCCAACCCATGAACACCCCTAGTTTGTGTTGTTTTATCTATGTGGGATTCAAAGCTGTCATGGGATTGTGTATTGTTTATGTTGTGGTGAAATATGTGGACGTGTTAACAAAAGAAATAGCTAATGATTTATTCTTTGAGAAATGATTTAGATGCCTAACTTATGTGCCTAATTTTGTGCCTAATACATTCATTGGTTGACACATGGATTTCACAATTTCTCTCTCTTCAAAACTACCATTGATCTTGCCAAGTGTATGGTGATGATTTTTAGGCATAAAATTAGGCTTGTCAATTAGGCATGCCAATCACTTTTGAAGTTCCGATGTCAATTTATGTGCGTTGGCACTTTTGAAGTTTTACCCATGAAGAAATACAGCTTGGTAACTTAAAAGGTGAACTGTAAATGTGTAATCTTAATTTTTGAGCTTTGGGTCTCATTTTAAAAATGAAGCCCGTCTCATTCTATGGACGTGTCTGCCTATCTATATTATGTTTTACATGTTTACACTTTATACTATTTCACGACATATTGTATGAAAGCATACAAATAACATGCAATATGCAATTATTTTTAATATGTACACCCTCTTACAGTTATGGTTGATTATAAGTGTCACTAGCTCGTTTGAATCACTTCAAATTAGACGGATGACGAGTTCAAAGCTTGTAAGTTGAAAACTGATTTCAAATTATAATAGCAAAATATGGTATGTTGTGGTGCACGGCCAATCGAGACAAGGACTAAAATAAGTTTTATGTTCGGTTATTAACTTAAAAAAAAAAACCAAAGTTTATTCATCTTTACTGTTTTTTAAAGCCCCGATGTCAAGATTCAGCAATACTTGAACCGAGTTATTTATTATTATTTTTTTAAATCTTTGTATGTGTGGTGATTTGTAAAAAAGAATTAAGACTTTCATGTCGTTTAAATGAAAGAGAACGGTTAACAATTTTTTAGCTAGTCCAGTATTTGAAGATCTTTTTAACCAGGTCACATGATCGATGTAATGACTCTCATTCAACTTGATCAATCTTTGATAAACTATTAACCCATACTTCTTAATAAAATCAAGTTCATTCGCGTAAAAAAATCAAAATAAATTTACTTAAAAGAATTTTGTGACAATTCATACGGTTTAAGATAGTACATTGTTTGTCAGTCGGTTCAAATTTTAATCTATTACATTGATCCTTTTTATATTTTTATGGACATATACAACTTTCAAATTTTGTTAATTACTTTTGCATAAAAAAGAGAAAATCAAGTTTTATTCCCAACAATGTTATAAAAGCCCATAAATGTCAAAATAAGCTACAAAATTGTGACTTACGTAATTAAGCCGAAATCACATAAGCTCATAAGCCCACATATAAGCTTAAACAAACACCCACTTAGTTTAAAATTTAGAATTTATACAAACTTCCTCTGTCAATCGCTAAGGAGTGTTCGGCTTAACTTAACACTCCCCTTCAATGCCAAAGAAACTTTATACTTATCTAAATACATACGTTCCTTCTGTCTTTCGTATATAAACTATCACAGCTTCTTCTATTTAGCCAATGTGGGATTCAGTTTTGGGTTTAGTCCGTACAATAGCAACGTACTTTCAGCTTTGTTCCATTTTAGTACGTGTACTTTTTTTTGTCCCACTTAATGTAACGTACTTTCAGGTTTTGTTCCATTTTAGTACGTCAAAGTACAGGCTACCGGTTAAGAAAACGAGTTTTACCGGTTAAATGACTACGTGGTTTTTTTTAGCACATAAATGGTCGAGTTAATGCAATGTACTTCAGGTTTTGTGCTACCTTAGTACCTCAAAGTACGGGCTACCAGATAAAAAGTCATTTTTCTCCGTTTTTTTACGTTTTCATCTTTTTTTTTACGATTTCCTCCGTTTTTTACGTTTTTGTCAATTTTTTTACGTTTTCGAATATTTTTTTTACGCTTTCTTCGTTTTTTTACCTTTTTTTTTCGTTTTTTTACGTTTTCGTCTGTGGTTTTTTACATTTTTCTTCGTCTTTTACGTTTTCGTCCCTTTTTTTACGTTTTCATCTTTTTTTTACGATTTCCTCCGTTTTTTACGTTTTCGTCCGTTTTTTTACGTTTTCGAATATTTTTTTTGACGTTTTTCTTCTTTTTTTACGTTTTTCTTCCTTTTTTTACATTTTCGTCTGTGGTTTTTTACATCGGACGAAAACGTAAAAAACGGATGAAAACATAGAAAAAACAGACGAAAACGTAAAAAAAAAACGAAAACGTAAAAAACGAAGAAAAACGGGAAAAAAAAACGTAAAAAAACAGGCGAAAACGTAAAAAAAACTAGACGAAAACGTAAAAAGAAGTAAAAAAATGAAAAAAAAACTAACGAAAACGTAAAAAAATCAGACGAAAACGTAAAAAACCAAACGAAAACGTTAAAAAACGAAAAAAGAAGTAGAAAAACGGAAAAAATGTAAAAAAACAGACGAAAACGTAAAAAACCAAACGAAAACGTAAAAAAACGAAAAAGAAGCAAAAAAACGAAAAAAAACGAAAAAAGAAGGAAAAAAAGGGAAAAAATGTAAAAAAAAGAGACGAAAACGTAAAAAAAACGAAAAAAAAGTAAAAAAACGAAAAAAAAGTAAAAAAACGAAAAAAGATGTAAATAAACGAAAAAAGAAGTAGAAAAACCAAAAAAAATGTAAAAAACAGACGAAAACGTAAAAAACAAAACGAAAACGAAAAAAACGAAAAAAAAAGTAAAAAACGAAAAAAAAAACGAAAAAAGAAGTAAAAAACGAAAAAAATCAGACAAAAACATAAAAAAATCAGACGAAAACGTAAAAAACCAAACGAAAACGTAAAAAAACGAAAAAAACGAAGTAGGACTAAATTCGTGATACTCCACAAATCACAGGGACCATTCATGTAATTAAATCAAACAAAGTAGGTTGTTTTCGTTCATTATCCGGTAAATCAAACTTGCACGTACTAAAGTAGCACAAAACCTGAAAGTACGTTACATTAAGTGGGACAAAAAAAAGTACACGTACTAAAATGGAACAAAGCTGAAAGTACGTTGCTATTGTACGGACTAAACCCTTCAGTTTTCATGAATCACATCTAACATTTAAAGTTGATCATCACATCACCCCATTCTCACACTATTCACAATTTTACTTATACGTACTAAACTACTAATATTTGAAACAGCAATGTGCTTTCACTTCACTTGCATATAGATCACGCCAGTAAACGACAAGCATTAACTTGCGTGAAATAAATAAAAGGAACCTGAAAACCATATTGTTATTTCATTTACAACATGTTATGTGAAGCATATAAATAACATGCTTGTCTTTTCATTCTATACGTACACCCTCTTACAGTTGGAGTTGTTTATAAACGTCACCCCACAGTCACACGATCGAGCTAGAAAGTTGAAAATACTAATATTTGAAACTACGATGCGATTTAATTTAACCTCGCGATCTTGTCTGAGCATGTTTGTAATCATTGGCATATAGATGCCAATACATGACAACTGCAAGCTTGTGAGTTGAAAACTTGATTTAAAAATGTTACATATGTTATATTCAACGTACATGGAACAGTATGGTGCACAACCAATTGATAACAAGACTAGACTATGTTATATGCCTGATTTAAAGAACTCAAGAAAAATGTTTATTAAGTTCACACTTTGAGTCTTAAGTCATATTTCCAATCCCCTAGTGTTAAGGTCGATTTGCTCGTCATCATATAGTGTAGATGAATGAAAGGAGAAAGTTAACAGCCTTTATTTAGCTAGACTAAAGGAGGTATCTGAAGCTCTTTAAACAGCGATACGGAACCGATATAACTACTCCCTTCCTGTTTGTTCAATCTTTGATTAACTATTAACCCGTACGTGCGTTCTACATGATTGGATCCACTTAATTTGTTTAAAGAGTTTGAAATAAGTTCACTCAAAAGAACTAAGATAAGGAGAAGAATACTTAGTCTGGTAATCTCATCAACACTGATCATTACTCTCAAAAATCTTAAGACTTGTTGCCGTTTTTGCAGCCCTGTTATAGTTAAGTTTTCGTGTTCTTAATTAGTACGCAGTTAAATTTACTATCTAGTAAATATGAGTACAATGTGACCCAAGTAAAATCTAACTTTTTTTGCGTGACTAATAAACTTTTTTTAGGTATGATCTTTTTGGCGATGTTGTTTTCATTCTCTTTAAACCGAGTTACATAATCGTTATAACTACTCCGGTTCCGTTAAATCAATCTTTGATAAGCAATACACCCATTACACATAATTTCAGGCCTTGTAACATTTTTATGTACTAACTTATATAAAATCATAAACTTTACAAAACATGAAATATCGTTACGATGCAAAAGGTACAACAAGACAGGGATTCTTATATATATAGGACTTTTTGTTTAAAAAAAAATTAAAAAAAAAAATCATACATTTTGTTAACTAAAATTTAAGAAATCATACAAATTTTACTCGTATTCATTAATACATTGGTTATATTTAGTACGTGGGATGACGTACCAAATTGAAACACTTATGGAAGTACGACGTACCAAATTGGAACACTTATGGAAAGTATATTGCTATTCTACGACTTAAAAAAAGTACACGTACTAGAACGAGACACTTATGAAGAGTACATTGCTATTCTTAAAAAAAGTACACGCACCAGAATGAAACACTCGTAAAAGTACGTTGCTATTATACGAATCAATCCGTTAACAATATCTAACAACAAGAGTAAACTTTACACTATTCCCCAAACATAAATCATCCATATACATTGTGGCATATGGCATATAAGGAAGTACTATTGTTTATTTTATCTAACAAATGTGGGACTCAAGTTTTCAAGAACCATATCTTACATTGTGGTATATAAGCTGGCAACGGTTGTTTTCTTTTAACCATGTGGGATACCAAATTGTCAAGGTCTTCATAAAACATATCTTATAGTTGAAGCTATTCCACACTCAAACAAACCGGGAAATGTAATTGATACTAATACAAGGAAAAACAATGTGGTTCCACTTCACTTGCATATATTCCGCAACAAATTCACTGAAGACAGTGCTATAAAAAGTCACGTCTCGTAAACTTTTTGTATGTTTTATCTTTCATAAAAAGATTTTCACTACTACAATATTTTTTTTGGGTAAAGGGTTTTACCCCGGTAAATGTATAACTCGCAATATTTAGCCACACAGAAAAATGGACTCTAAGATTTTGTGACGGGAAAGTTAGGACTCCAACTCTACAGTGCTATAAAAAGTTATATGTTTCCTTAAGTATCAAAAAGTGAAGTATTCGTAATAAATTTTATCCAAATTCAAAAGAAGTTGTCTAAGCCTAACAACCAACCTTTGAATAGGAGAAAACTTGATACTAACACACATGTAAGATCCATGTATATTGTGGTATAAAGGCTAGCATAGATTCTTTTCTTTTAACTATGCGAGATTCTTTTCTTAATTTGATCATCAACTCACAGCAAAGACATCTCATTCGCCTGCCTCTTTGTAAGCAAAGTCATGTCATTCGCCTGCCCTCCATGATCAACCACAATGCTATCGAACCATGTGTTGATTTGTCTTTCACTATCAAACATAATATCCGACTTTGGTTCCATTAGAATCTTCGCTAAATCCGAACTATCTTTATCTTATGATTTTCGAGATAGCTATATCTAAACGTGTGTTTTAGTATGTCAAATAGTTAACCTGGATGTTTGATAATGAAATACTTTGATTCGGTGAAGACACGTTGGCAGTAAAAACTCGCGAGAAAACTTGTGTCCTGAGTGCACCGCAACGTATATATTCCATGGGAAGAAAACTTGTTGCTTCAACAACGCCGTTAATTAAAGTCATAATAAGAATACACAGAGAAACCTCGAAAGAGTGTAGCCCCACTTAAGAAGATCCTCTAGCCATGATTTACAAGATTTTATTGCTTCCGTAAAATGAAGAATATCAATATTCGCACCTGCAGGAGAAACTCCAGCGAAGAAACACGTGATCGTTGCAAAATCTCAAAGTGCGAGTTGTTACAATCAAATAATATGAGTAAGACATTATCATATTTACTTTAATAGCATATAGATCCAGATGTGCAAGTCCCAACAAGTATGTCATTTTCTGGACGCTAAGCTTGAACCTTGAACAAGCCGAGCCCCGAGAAATCTGAAGTCCTTTATCAAGTTTTTGTTTAACTCATAATACTTGTTTCAAATTTATATACAATCCATGTTAAGTAATAGTTACGCACTTACGCCCATTGTTCAAAGTTCTAACATGCAAAAACAGACTTTTATTGTTTTTAGATAGTGTTTTCCCAGTCGCTCTCTTGCAAGTTTTAATCCAAGAATTTCCTAGATTCTGATACCTAGTTGCATAAAGGAAGAGACTTTTAAAGTTTGTAAAAGAAAAGTGTATAGACTCCTTGTTGAAATTTGAAAAAGTATACATTTTGTTAACTATTTTTTTTAAAGAGTTGATATAAATTTTACATTAGGAACATGATTTTGGTAGACTCCTTAACATCATGGTCCATGATATAACCCGAAGCTTTATAGTAATTCAATCATGTATGGTTCATATTGGTATATAAGCAAGCATTGTTAGGGCTCCTTGTTAAAAAAAAAAGTTTATGCGTCCCTAAACCCTAAACCCTTGAAGGTTATTCAAAATGGAAAAATATTACTAGGATTAGCCAAAAAAGTGAAGAATGAATATAAACTTCTCTTAGATAGTAGGCCACCTTGTTAGGACTGACAAGGAACATCAGTATATCAGAAAACTTGATACTAGTCCACACACATATACATTGTGGTATTCATAGTTTGTCTTCTTTTAACTATGTGGGATTCATAGCTTTTAACTATTAGAATCTTCATCGAATCTGAAACATTTTAATCAAATCCGAAACATCTTCATTCATCCATTCTAACTTCATTCCCACCTTGGCAGCCTTGCCATAGGGAAATTTCAGGTTCCTAATTATTAGTACTATCTTATGATTTTAGAGATATATAGTTTTATCTAAATGTGTATTTTAGTGACATTTCACCATCACCAAACGTGGCTTGGCAACGACTTACCATCACAAAATGTGACTAGTTGAGGCTCAAATACAAAATTTTCTCCTTATCTCTAAAAGCTAGTAGTTAAACCTTTGCATACTTTGTGACATATTTTCATTATCCGCTTAAGGTATTTACAACTTGTTAAGGTGAGTCACATAATCTACATAACTACTCCCATTCTATTTGATCAATCTTTGATAAATGATATGCCCCAAAGCTGAGTCACATGATCGATATAACTACTCTTGTTCAATACAGTCAATCGTCGATACATATAATTATACATAATTAGATCAATTAATTTTTATGTAAACATTAGGACATGGAGCGTCTATATTTACATAAACAAATCGACAAGAGTTTTTTAACGGGAAGTTAAGACTCCTTTTATCAACAAAAAGAATGTAGATTTTGTTAAATATGAAAAAGTGAAGAATTAATCCAACGTAAAAAGATGAAATACTAATCCTAACACATATGTTCATAAACAATAAACATTGTGGTATATAACCTAGCATAGATTCTTTTCTTGTAACCATGTGGGATTCATAGTTGTCATTTAAGGTTTTCATGAATCATATGTTACATACTTACATTTGATGTTACCCCACACTCACACAAACCTAAAAATGTTATTCATACTAATACATGAAAAACAATGTGGTTCCTCTTCACTTACATATATAGACCCCAATCCACAACGAGTGTTAGCTTACGAGTTAACCATTATTGGTCTAGCACTCTTAAACTATCTCTATGCAAAACATCACCGTTCTTCCAAGGTATAGTGACTCATTTCCCCTCCAAGATCTTAATAGCTTACCATCTTATCCCCGTTACCGTTATCCGTAGTAGTAGATGACCCACTAAGGCCTCCACTGGATGAAGGCCCCGTACTACCATTAGCTCCACTGGATGAAGGCCCCGTACTACCATCAGCTGAAGGTGGTCCACTCCCCAAAGCATTGATAAAAGTTACCGTGTGTACACCTCTGAAACTCAAGAACATATAGGAGATTGTATCCATTTTGAAGATCATTAAAGAACTACACAGAAATCAAATCATAATAATCAGAACATACTTAAAGCAACAAAAATGAACACAGATCTGTAAATAAATGGAGATCTGAAACTACTAGTACTACATAAAGAAAGTTGTAAACATAAAACGATATAATATGAAAGAGTACATACTAAATATCTGCATGCATGATTATATACACTTGAAGAAACCTTATAAAAGAACAAGATTTGCTTTGTTTTGATGTTGCAGGTTTGCACTTAGGAGAGAAAGTTTGTGTAGTAGATGGACGTTATTTATTGAGAAAAGAGGGGTAGATAGATGTTATTTATTGAAAAGGGGTACAATATTTTTCCAGTTTTGAGGATTTTTTTTTATTTATTTATTTTCTTTTTTTTTTCAAAGTAATTGTTTTTGTAAAAATTTAGTTACCGGCATTTTAAAAAATATTATATGAAATGACTTACCATATTTAACAAAAAATGTAAACAAGGATTTACGTAATACTACCATTGGAACTGGCCTTAATTTATTACTTCCTCCGCCTTAAAATAAATGTCTGCTGGCAACTTTTTTTTTTTTTTTTTTTTTTCAACTTTGATATTAAATTATTTCATTTGTGTTATATAATACTTGATGAAAATTATAGCAATGAAAATATATTTAAAACCCAATTCATTCATAAATTTCGTATCAAGTATTACATAACAAAAAATAGTTTAAGGTCAAAGTTAAAAAATAAAGACTTTAAAAGTCAATATTAGGCACTTATTTAAAGACGAAGAGAGTATCATTTTATGAAAGTTAAAGTCATATAATAGTTATTTATAATGATCTTTTTATTTAATTGTTGTTTTTGTTTCTTGTCTCATAATCATGCATGAATTTATTGTTTTCTATTAGTCATGTTTAACATATAATATGCATTATATTGAACATACTAATGGTTTTGCCCAACCACCTTCGATTACTATATATGTAAGATATGGTTTGGAAAAGGACAGATATGTTTTTATAACAATAAAACGAGTCGAATCTACTCACTTATTAGTTGCTCGATCGTAATATTTATGGTTAAAAGAAATAGACTAGAACTAAAAGTGAAAAGGAAAGGGAAATACCAAGTCACCATACAATAGGCAATTCTTTTAAACATACCATACAATGGTAATTACTGGCATATAGATGTCAGTACATGACAACTGCAAGCTTGTGAGTTGAAAACTTGATTTAAAAATGTTACATATGTTATATTCAACGTACATGGAACAGTATGGTGCACAACCAATTGATAACAAGACTAG
Source organism: Chrysanthemum makinoi (assembly GCA_910596185.1). Taxonomy (NCBI): domain Eukaryota; kingdom Viridiplantae; phylum Streptophyta; class Magnoliopsida; order Asterales; family Asteraceae; genus Chrysanthemum; species Chrysanthemum makinoi. Next base: position 316,171,036 of record OU343220.1, on the reverse strand, counting down.
ACTATGTTATATGCTTGATTTAAAGAACTCAAGAAAAATGTTTATTAAGTTCACACTTTGAGTCTTAAGTCATATATTTTACCTAGTGTTAAGATCGACTTGGTTGTCATCGCAAGGAAAATGCTAACAACCTTTTAGCTGGTCTACAGGAGGTATGTGAACACATTATATATACCAGTTGACTTTCAAACTTGCTATTACTATAAAGAAATAGACTCTCTATCTTTGCAAAGGAAAAGTTTACATATTTTGTTACTACAGTATAAAAAATTAAGATTCTGTACAAATTGTTCACAATTCATAGTAGGCGCAGGATAGGAATAATCTTTGCACCATTATGAAACGTGAACACTTCATACTTACCTACACACATTAAATGGATGTATGTTGTGGTATATAAACTAGCATGGACTATTTTCTTTAACCAATGTGGGATTCTAAGCTGTCAAAGTTGTCAATATGATCACCCATATTACCAGACCCACACTCACACAAACCACAAAATGTTATTACTACTAATATTTGAAACAACAATGTGATCCCACTTCACTTGCATATAGACGCCAATACACGACTGTTGTTGACATGCGTGTTAACCCTTAGTCAACAAGAATGAAGCACTGGTATAAAATATCTAAGATAGATAATATCGATTTTTAATACGCACGACTTTGGATCTGAGATCTTTCTTTGAGTAATCACTCCCGCCAGATTAAACACAACAATATCATTTCAAACGATATGGAAAGTGACTCATTCAAACGTATTCAAATGATGGTTGGCTGGGTTAAGTGAGATAACCCTAATAAATTGAGGGGAAATTTGAAGTCAATGCAACTCTATTTCTTTGTTTTTTGAATGACTGACATTAACTTTAGCAAAGTTGATAAGTCAAGAATTTTGATGAATCTAGCTTATTATACGGCTTACAAAGCTTTCTAACGCCCTAATCGGATTTAGAAGTTCATTGATAAAAGTTTTAACATAAAAGCATAAATTTATTATTTTATATAATTATATACTCTTTTACATTCTTACCTAACTAATATTTAGCTACATAAATATTGATAACAAGACTAGACTATGTTATATGCTTGATTTAAAGAACTCAAGAAAAATGTTTATTAAGTTCACACTTTGAGTCTTAAGTCATATATTTTACCTAGTGTTAAGATCGACTTGGTTGTCATCGCAAGGAAAATGCTAACAACCTTTTAGCTGGTCTACAGGAGGTATGGAAAGTGACTCATTCAAACGTATTCAAATGATGGTTGGCTGGGTTAAGTGAGATAACCCTAATAAATTGAGGGGAAATTTGAAGTCAATGCAACTCTATTTCTTTGTTTTTTGAATGACTGACATTAACTTTAGCAAAGTTGATAAGTCAAGAATTTTGATGAATCTAGCTTATTATACGGCTTACAAAGCTTTCTAACGCCCTAATCGGATTTAGAAGTTCATTGATAAAAGTTTTAACATAAAAGCATAAATTTATTATTTTATATAATTATATACTCTTTTACATTCTTACCTAACTAATATTTAGCTACATAAATATTAACTCTTTATTCATTTATTCTATTCACTGGGTATCAAAAACCCTTTACCCAAAATATTTAGCTACATAAATAAAGGACTTTCCTTGTTCAGGCAAAGTAAATGATACAGCCAAGATTATTGTGAGGCGAAGCTCTTTGAGAGAAGTCTTAGAAGAAGTTGCTTGCATATTCAATTTCTGGGTTAGTGAATATATTTTTTTCTTATGAAATTTATGAGTTTAAATTTTTTATACCGTTATTGTTTTTAATTAAGTGACTACAAAACTTATAATGAACAAAAAATAAAATGATATATAAATAAATACTAAATAAAGCAAAAAAATAAATGCAATAGTAATCCACAACATGAAATGGTATTTGTAGATAGAGTTAAGTTTAATTTAGGTCCAAAATTATTTAAAGATTCAATAAATAAATATGGGTCATTTATTTTTCATCAAAAATAAAAATAAAAACAATTTTAGCTTTTTTTAAGAAAAATATATATTTTGCAAACTATGTGGTACACTCTCAATTTTTTAACTGTTTCAAAGTGTTAGCTTTTACAATCAAAATATGTATGTGATACTAATTTTTATATATGTTTAAAAAAAATAACAAAATGTTTAAGGGTTTGGATTCCTTTTGACCCACCAAATGTATAAGGCTTAAAACTACTCAAGAGTCAAGACCCGACATAAAGTTCCATAGTTCTATACCACGTTTTGTTTCAAGTTTTAATATTTATTTCATATTTATATATGAGAGATGTATACAAATAAAAGTGCAAAATAAAAACATGACATATTAAAAGAAACAAATAAGACTAGTATTACACACGGAGTAAAAATGTCAATCACGAGCCCCACTTTTCATATAAAACAAAAGTGATTAATCAAACATCACATTTATCAAGTAAAAAACATCGTAGTCACATAAAATTTCATTTCCATCGAACAAAGAAACATCCATCTACCCTCGGTAACACTTGTCAAAATATGAGTGAAGTGTCGAAGTCTAGCAATCGCATAAAACTAATTTTTAAAACCCTTTTTTTACTACTTTGTGGACCACAAAAACAAAAATGAATTTTTTTTTTAAATGTCAACAGTTAATATAAATTTACCTTAACCAAAAACCATGTCAAGCCTCAAGCATGGATCTAAGCTAAAGACAAGTTGATACTACTCCAAGTTAATAAAAATTTACCTTAACCCAAAACCCATGTGGGATTGAATGCAATCTCAACCTTTTCACAATGTGTATCACAAAATAAAAAATTGACAATTTTTAGAATCTAGCTTAAAAAATGTAAAGAGTTCATATGAATTTACCTTTAGCGACCCTTGTCAAGCATGACAAACAAGGTTCTACACGCAAGATAACTTGATACTATTCCAAACACATAAATGCAACATACATTGTGTTATATAAACAAGAATGGTTAATTTTCTTTGAGCTATGTGGGATTGAAATCAGTCAAACCTTTTCACAACGTGTATCTTACATTTGTATTGTAGCAATGCCATTCTATTTTATTAGCTCGCATCTTGCATATAGACGCCAATACACGATGTGTGTGATCGAGTTAACCATTGGTTACAATCACCTCGTAATTTCTATCTAATTTATATGTATTGGTTTGTGCGTATTTTGATTTTTGGGAATACAATGAAGGCCTTGGATGTAGGGTCTTGTTCATTTGGGGAAAAATCTATAATATTTATTTAGAATATTAGGGGTTTTGTAGATCGTTAATTAAATAAATTTTCCAACGTCTTGATTATTATTTGGGGTGACTCAGAGACAATTTTGGGTGTTTATGTAATATATATTGGTTAAAAGTTTAATTTTGGGTTTTGTTGAATAAAATATGTAAAGAGGTTTCAGTGGGTTGCGTTGAATGTGAGTATGTGAAAGACAAAGATTAGTGTTTTCATTGGGGTTTTATTTGAGATTGTTTGTGGTTTCATAAAAAGTGGTGAATGAAAAAGGGTGGTAATGGTTGGAGATGAAGATTAATTAAGGAAGAAGATGAAGTTAAAGTTGAATTGTAAAAAGACAAAAATACCCTTACATGTGTATACTTAACGTCTGTTTGTGTGACCTGTTAAAGTGAAGTACCAACTATACATAACGTTTCGTATTTATGGACGGATAGTGCATTGTTTTCGGTCAAAGGACGAAACTTGTTGGTCAACGCAAACCAGACGAACGGTGTAGTTTACTCTTTTGTTTAACGAACGGTTTAGTTTACTCTTTTGTTTAACTATTAAAAAGTTAGGAAGGTTTAGTTTACTCTTTTGTTTAACTATTAAAAAGTTAGAAGTCGCATTAAATTTTCACTATATCTATGAGTCAGGTGTTGACTTAAAGAACACCTTGCCAAAGATTAGTGAAACCTTGATACTAATCCAAAGATGAGAAGCCAGGTACATTGTGGTATATAGAGCAAACATAGTTTCCTTTGTTATCCGATGTGGGACATGTCTCATCAAGTAATAATAAGATATCTAATTTACACTTAACTCATGCATTTGTACTTCTAATCAATACCATGCAATGTGCTCATTTTAGCCCGTTTATTTCGAAACCTTCCCTGATGATTGGATTCAAAAATCTCCATGAAGTATTTCATTATCTTAACTTTTTATACGCGAGTATTTCATTATCCTAGCTTTCTGTGATATTTTAACATTAGTACTGATAATGAAGAATTAAACACAAAGTTATAATGCAAATATATTAGTATTCAAAATTACATGTAATAGCCACCAAACTCACCGGTGGTGGTAAGGTTTGACGCGCGGTGGTGGGTTTTGGCACTGGTTTGGTGATGCATTATTATTTTTTCCTTTCTGTTTGTGTGGTATATATGTATTAAAATGGATTATTTTATGTGATTTTTTTGATGGTCACAATTGCAGCTGTTCGTTAGTGGATTTGAAAGTATGTTGAATGATCACTTGACAATGACGTAAAAATAATGAGTCTATATGCTAATGTCATACGAATAAAACACGTGTAAAAGATCGATAACTCAAAGGTGATGGGTAAAAGAGAGAGTTAAGATATGAGAGGTCGTCTAAATAGGTAGTTTATCACTTGCTGAAAAATGGAAATGACGCCGGAACATAGCAACGAGTGTTTGACATTAACAATGAAGCAGTTTTTGAAGGAACTTTTTGATCGAGTTTCATGTTGTTAATGAAGATGTGATATAGCATAATGAAAAAAATACGAAAATGAAGGTGGCCTCCGATCTATCATTAACCGTGACGATCGAATGCAAAGAGTAACAATTTAATTTTGTTTTCACAAATCCCAAGTTAGAGCAAATATTGAAATAAAGTCAAATGATTATCTTTTCTTTTTTTTTTTTTTTTTTAGTTTCGACTACTTGTTAAGAAATATTTGTAAATTTTATTTAACTAATAGAAAAAAGTGAAGAAGTCGCATTAATTTTCCACACATACATACCAAATCTCCAAAGCCTTGAGCCTAGGACCTCCGCTATGCACTCGTGAAAACTTGATGCAAATCCAAAGACGTGCAACTCCAGTACATCCTAGTATATTAACTACAATAATTTTTTTTATCCGATGTGGGATACAAAGTTGGGTTTCATCAAATAATAATAAGGAATGTATATATAGATTTACTCTTAACTCATACATTTGCACTTTTTGTAATCAATAACATGCAATATATTCATTTTTGTTATTACCATGCACTTTTAGTCGGTTTGCTTCTAACCTTCCTTTATAAGTGGATTCAAAGATCCTCCATGAAGTATTTCATTATCCCAAGGGTTTTTTTTTTTTTTTTTTTTTTTTACATTTGTACATTTTTGTAATTACCAGCAAAATGTTGTCGTTTGATTAGATCATTTACAAATCTAAGAATAATTTGTACACTATAAAATGTGATACTCAATGGTGCTAGGAAAATAATACCAAGATACAGCAGAGTTAAAACACAACATACAGTGCACACAAGCATGTTCTAAACGTATGCGGTCGATGTTACATTCTATAACTTAAAAGGTGAATTGTTATCTTAATTTTCGAGCTTTGAGCCTCGTTGTAAACATGAAGGCCACCATATTCTTTGAGCCTATCTACAAACATGTTTACACTTTATAGACCAAAAAGAACCCACAATAATATTTGCTATATCACAACATGTATGACGCATGCATCTTAAAGTGCAATTCTTTTTAATCTGTACCCTTTTACACTTGAAGTTGATTATAAGCATCACCCGTCAGTTGACTCAAGTGTTTTGCAAATACTAATGATTGAAACAACAATGCGACTACTTGTTAAGAAAAGTTTATAAATTTTGTTTAACTATTAAAAAGTTAGGAAACACAAGGCTTTTGGTCTCGTGGCATGTGAGTTGGCCACCAACTTAAAAAGTTGTGAGTTCAAGACTCGCTGAAGACACTTATGAGATAGTTGGTATTAAAAAGTTAGTAAACACAAGGCTTTTGGTCTAGTGGCATGTGAGTTGACCACCAACTTAAAAAGTTGTGAGTTCAAGAATCGCTGAAGACATTTATGAGATATTTGTTACATGATGTGAAAAAAAAGTTGCCGTTAAAAAAAAATTAAGAAGTCACATAAATTAAGCTTATGTGTTGACCCAATGAACACCTTGTGAAAGATGAGTGAAACGTTGATACTAATCCAAACACTAGCAACCAAAGTACATTGTGGTATATAGAGGTAACATTGTTTCCTTTGTTATCCGATGTGGGACATGTCTCATCAAGTAATCTTTTAAATAATAAAGGAATTACATCATTTCGGAGTGATTTTGTCAAATCATTCTTATTGAAAGATGACTCAAAAGTGATAGGTAAAACAAAGTTAATCACATGCCGGAAAGGGAAATTGACTCCAGAAAGTAGCAATGGCCGTTTGACATGAGCAATGAAGCAGTTTTTGAATAAAAATTTGATTGAGTTTTATGTTATTAATAAAAGAGGTGATATAGCATAAGGAAAAAAAAAATGAAAATGAAGGTGGCCTCTGGTCCATCATTAACCATGACGATCGAAGGCAAATAGTTTCAAATTTGATTTTGTTTTCACAAATCCCACATTAGAGCAAATATTGAAATAAAGTGAAATATATATATATTTTTTTTGTTTCGACTACGTGCTAAGAAATATTTATAAATTTTACTTAACTAATAGAAAAAAGTGAAGAAAAGTTTATGAATTTTGTTTAATTAATAATAAAAAGTGAAGAAGTCGCATTAATTTTCCACACATACATACCAAAGCTCCAAAGCCTTGAGCCAAGGACCTCCGCTATGCACTCGTGAAAACTTGATGCTAATCCAAAGAAGTGCATCTCCAGTACATCCTAGTATATTAACTAAAATAATTTCTTTTTATATCCGATGTGGGATACAAAGTTGGGTTTGTATATGGTACACTTTGAGTCTTAGGTCATATAACTATTAACCCGTACGCGCGTTCTACATGATTAGATCCACTTCATTTGTTTAAAGAGTTTGAAATAAGTTCACTCAAAAGAACTAGTATAAAAGATCATGCCTCGTAACCTTTTTAAATGTTTTATAAAATCATGAACATAACAAAACAATAATCATCCTTTAAATACAAAGGTGCAAATACAAAGAAAATGAGAAGGATACTTATGACTTGTGATTTCATCAACACTGATCATTACTCTTCAAAATAAGAAGACTTGTTGCGTTTTTTACAGCAAACTGAACAGTAGTTACACCCTAATCGGATTTAGATCGATATTCCATTGTTTCAAGTTTTAACATACAAAATAGAATTTATTACTGAAGATAGTATTTGTTGAGTCAATGTGATGCAAATTTTAATCTATTTTATTGAAATGTTCATAAAAATCGATAACTACTTCATTTTTAACTAACAAAAGGAATTTTAGTACTGTAATTATTTGCTACATAAAGAAAGGGACTCTCAGATTTTGTAATGGAAAAGTTAGGACTCCTTGGTTAAAAATGTTTATATATACAATACCGTTAACAATTAAAAAGTCAGAATTCATATAAGGTTTTTTTTACCACATACACCTTGAAGGCTATTAAGCCGAGGTGTCTAACGATTGTCATCTCTTAAAATCCGGTTTTAGGCCTATTAGAATCTTCACTGAATCCTAACTATCTTATTCATTGATCCATTACAACTTCGCTTCCACCTTTGCAGCCCTATTATAGTTAAGTTTTAATGTTCCTAATTAGTACCCAGTGGATGTTTCATGAACTTTACAACTCTTTTTATATGAGGTGATGTCGCACTACCAAAATGATAATAAGACTATAAATATCTTAAGAATGTATCTATAGTAAGTAAAACGTCATGTTTTCCCAAGATATAGCAACACATTCCTCCTTTAAGATCTTGATGCAGCTGTACACAACATAACTAGGCAGCATCTTACCATCACCAAACGTTACTGGTACATCAAACCATGATCGTTCAATCATGCAACAAACTCTATTTGATTTAGTCCTCGGCTCCTACTCGTCGAAGCTTGTTTTGTTAACTGATTTCATAGTGTTAGTTGTTACAATCAAATTAATTAAGAGGTGATGGCGCACTACCAAAATAATAATAAGACTATATATATCTTAACAATGTTTTGCTACTTCATTTGATAGCCCGATGCATATATCTGTGCATTTGCACTTCTGAAGGTATGCCCATGAAAATAATATAGCTTGGTAATTAATGATTTATTACACACACCCAGAAATAATATAGCGTTGTAACCGATATACATGTTACTGTATAACTTCATATCTTACAATTAAAGTCGATCATCAAAATCACCCCACACTCACATGGATAAGTTAGATTCACTCACACATCAGTGTATTAGACAGCTTAATTCATTTCTTTTCGACGTGGGCTTATAGCCTACATTTTTAATAACGACACTTGCATCTTTAATATTAATCAGTTTATAAGCTGTTTTTATCTTACGAAGTTACTCCCGCCAAATTAAATAGACTTTGGATTTGAGATATATCTTTGAGTAGTCACTCCTGCCAAATTAAACACAACGACATCATTTCAAACGATATGGATTAAACGATGGGTTAAGTGGGATGGGCCTAATATATATATATATATATATTTTTTTTATACCGGTTGAGTCGATTTCTTTGTTTCTTGAATGACTAACATGAAGTTTAGAATAGTTGATAAGTCACGAAGTTTGACTTATTTAGAGTAGCTTTTATACGGCTTACAAAGCTTTCTAACGCCCTAATAAGATTTAGAAGTTCCATTGATAAAAGTTTTAGCATTAAAAAACATAACTTTATTATTTTAGATAATTATATACTCTTTAACATTCTTATCTAATAACTACAGTAATATTTAGCTTCGTAAATAAAAGGACCCTCCTTGTTAAGAAAAGTTTTTACATTTTTCTAAATAAAAAAAGTTAAAAATTTAAATAAATTTTGCCTCTAGCGCAGCCATTGAGCTTAACAACTCTACTCAAGCTGGAAGCAACTTGACACATTTGACACTATTCCAAATATCCAAATATGAGAGATCAACATACATTGTGGTATATAAATAAGAATAGTTTTTTTTTTTTTTTTTCTTCTTCTTCTTCTTTAATATATGTGGGATTGAAAGCAGTCAATCTTTTCACAACGCGTATCTTACATTTTTATCAATGTCATTGCATTTCATTAGCTTGTATCTTGCGTATAGACGCCAATACACGATGTGTGTGATCGAGTTGACCATTGGTAGAGCATCACCTCGTAATTTATTCAAGGTATAGCCACCCGCCCACACATTCCTCCTCTAGGATCTTGATGCAATCGTAAACCACTTGACATGAAATGACTTCACATCACTGAACCTGACCGGTTCAGTTTCACACACAATGTTATCTCGTACTTTCGGAGGACTCTCCATGAGCAACCACCATGTTGTTGAACCATGTATTACTTTGTCTTGCATTATCGATCAACTCTAAAAGCCAGCTTTGGGCATATTAGAATCTTCACTGAATTGAACCATCTTCATTTATCCATTCCAACTTCTTTACTACAAATGCAGCCTTGCAATAGCTAAATATTCATGTTTCTAGTTATTTAGACTTTTAGAGTAGTGCCACCCACAAATTGAAGTTCTATAGTATGTTTTTGTTTTAATCGTAATATTTATTTCAAATGTATATATAATCGAAGTTCAATGACGCCAAATCAGATAAGAACTCGAGTGTTGTAAGTACCTTTTAACATGAAAAAAGGACCTTATTGTTTTAGTTAATATCTGAAATATTGTGACTACACTTCAGTGCCTTATACGTAATCACTTGCATATAATACACGACAAGTGTTAGGTTGCGAAGTTAACCATTGGCCTACGAGAACCAAGCAGTGCTAAATTATCTAAAAGCAAAACATCACCTTTCTTCCAAGGTACAAATGCCTCCTCGGTGAACTTGATGCAATCGTACATATCATGGGTAGACAGCGACTTACTATCACCAAACGTGACCGGTTGAAGTTGAAACACAAGATTCTCCCGTTCACCAGGCCCTCCACGAGCAAGCAACATGCTATTGAACCCTTTCTTGCTTTTCATCTGTTTATCTAATACTTTCGACATGGTTTCATCTAAACGTTTAAGGTATTTGAAGTTCGTTAGGCCAAATCACATAATCGCCATAACGACCCCCCCTTCAATTCGATCAATCTTTAATAAATGATACGCCATTAAGCCAAGTCACATAATCGATATAACTACTCTCGTTCAATTCAGTCAACTTTTGATAGAGTTAATTATACATAATTAGATCAATGAATTTTATGTGAACATTAGGACTTAGAACGTCATATGTTTTACACATATCTAGTTACATAAAAATATCTCAAACTTTGTAACGGGAAAGTTAGGACTCCTTGCTAAAAAAATGTTTATACGTTAACTAAAAAGTAAAGAATTAATATTAACTTCTCTGAAGTACCGGCACTTGTTGTTAGGGCTAACAACTAAAAAGTGAAGAATTAATATTAACTTATCTGAAATATCAACAATTGATGTTAGGCCAACAACAAGCATTAGTATATCAGAGAACTTGGTACTTGGAACGTCATATGTTTTACACATATCTAGTTACATAAAAAAATCTCAAACTTTGTAACAGGAAAGTTAGGACTCCTTGCTAAAAAAATGTTTATAGGTTAACTAAAAAGTAAAGAATTAATATTAACTTCTCTGAAGTACCGACACTTGTTGTTAGGACTAACAACTAAAAAGTGAAGAATTAATATTAACTTATCTGAAATATCAACATTTGATGTTAGGCCAACAACAAGCATTAGTATATCAGAGAACTTGGTACTTGGAACGTCATATGTTTTACACATATCTAGTTACATAAAAAAATCTCAAACTTTGTAACAGGAAAGTTAGGACTCCTTGCTAAAAAAATGTTTATAGGTTAACTAAAAAGTAAAGAATTAATATTAACTTCTCTGAAGTACCGGCACTTGTTGTTAGGACTAACAACTAAAAAGTGAAGAATTAATATTAACTTATCTGAAATATCAACATTTGATGTTAGGCCAACAACAAGCATTAGTATATCAGAGAACTTGGTACTTGGAACGTCATATGTTTTACACATATCTAGTTACATAAAAAAATCTCAAACTTTGTAACAGGAAAGTTAGGACTCCTTGCTAAAAAAATGTTTATAGGTTAACTAAAAAGTAAAGAATTAATATTAACTTCTCTGAAGTACCGGCACTTGTTGTTAGGACTAACAACTAAAAAGTGAAGAATTAATATTAACTTATCTGAAATATCAACATTTGATGTTAGGCCAACAACAAGCATTAGTATATCAGAGAACTTGGTACTTGGAACGTCATATGTTTTACACATATCTAGTTACATAAAAAAATCTCAAACTTTGTAACAGGAAAGTTAGGACTCCTTGCTAAAAAAATGTTTATAGGTTAACTAAAAAGTAAAGAATTAATATTAACTTCTCTGAAGTACCGGCACTTGTTGTTAGGACTAACAACTAAAAAGTGAAGAATTAATATTAACTTATCTGAAATATCAACATTTGATGTTAGGCCAACAACAAGCATTAGTATATCAGAGAACTTGGTACTAATCCACACATATATGGTGCATATACATTGTAGTATATTAGGTAGCATAGTTTGTTTTCTTTTAGCTATGTGGGATTCATAGTTTGAAATTGAACCATATGTGTTGCTTTGTCTTGTGTTATCAAATATAAAATTCGGCCTTTGTCCTATTGGAATCTTCATTGAATCCGAAACATTCTCATCTATCCATTCTAACTTCATTCCCACCTTGGAAGCCCTTCCATAATTAGCTTTCAGGTTCTTAATTACTAGTTAATCCTCTAGCTTATGATTTTCGAGATAGTTTTATCTAAATGTGTATTTTATTGACATTATATATCAAATATTAAATACTTATCTCGTAATCAAGTGAGCCTACTTTCAACTATGATCTTGTCATGAGTTGAGAAGGTTGAGGGCCACCTACTGCCTGCTCGTGACTTCGGATAATCAGCTCTAGCCATGAGCCATGTATACGTTAAACCATGTTCTTTCAATCGCGAAACAACCTCAAGTTGATTCTGTTTTATCCTCTCATAATTAAACCTAGCTTCTGGCTCAATACGGTTGTGGTGTTTTTCTCCCATCTTCCGGTTCCACGCGTTACAAGAAAACAATAAATTTTGAAGGCCGCTATTTAGACTCTTTCCATCATGTCAAACTTGTTTAGAGATTTTCACCGGTGTCTAAGATATCTTATTTATTCCATTTTAGCAAGCAAATAAAGAGTGGGTTTGAATGTGGCGGTGAGCATAATTGGCTATAACATTCATCTGGGCCATGTTTAAGCACTATTTGTATTTCTGTTATGCCTCAAATTCAATGATAGATAAATGTTTGCCTTTGTGATAGACATAGGAATGAAACAATTTATTGAATGGGTTTCAGTGTGATGATTAACCCCATGGGCTAAAACTTGCCATGTTTAAGTACTCGTTGCAATCAGAGTATCAAACTATATGGTATGCTATGGTGCACAACCAGTTGATAATAAGACTAAGTTAGGTTTTCATATTTATAAAAGAATTTAGGATTAAACGACTGTTAATCATGATTATCTTTTATATGAGTAAATAAATAGCAAAAAATACGACTTGGTGAAACACTACGACTTGACCGCCATATTGTGCGAATGAATGAGAATAAGAGAACGTTAAAAACATTTTTAGATAAGTCTAAATGAAGAATTTGAAGCTTGCTAAATCGCGTCATCTAATCGATATAAATATTCCCGGATCAATATATGACAAAGGATACGCCCGACAAACATAATTAGATCAAATTATTCATGTTAAGATTCCACAATAAATTCACTGAAGATATTGCTAAATAAAGTCAAGCAAAGTAACCTTTTTATATGTTTACTACTACAATATTTAGCGACATTTAAAAATGGACTCTAAAATTTTGTGATGGGAAAGTTAGGAGTCCTTGTTAGAAGAGCTTATATGTTTTTCTTTAACTATGAAAAAGTGAAGTATTCGTATAATTTTTAACCAATTCACAGCTTGATTGTCAAAGCCTAACAACCAACTTTAGAATAGGAGAAAACTTATACCTATGTGGCATTGAAAGTTGTCTAAGGTATTCATAAAACATATCTTACATTTGAAGCTGATCATCAACGTCACCCCACACTCACAGCAAAGTCATCTCATTCGCCTACCCTCCGTGAGCAACCACAATGCTATCGAACCATTTGTTGATTTGTCTTACATGTGAACTTGCGTCCTGAGTGCACCACGGCCTGTATCTTCTATGTGAAGAAGACATGTTGCTTCATCGTCATTAAAGTCATAATGAGAATACACAGGGAAACCTCGAAAGAGTATAGCCCCACTTAAGAAGCTCCTCTAGCCATGATTTACGAGATTTTTTGCTTTCGTAAATGAAGAAGATCAGTATTTGCACCTGCGCAGGAAACTCCAGCGAGGAAAAACGTGATCGTTGCAAAATTTCAAAGTGTGAGTTGTTACAATCAAGTAATATCTAGTAGGTGCTCTACCTATTTTGAACCTTGAACAAGTCGAGCCCCGAGAAATATGAAGTCCTATAGCACGTTTGTTTAACTCGTTATACTTGTTTCAAATTTATGTATAATCGATGTTAAGTAATAGTTATGCCCTGATCGGATATAGGATGTCCATTGTTTAAAGTTCTATGCAAAAACAGAACTCTATTGTTTTAGATAGTGTTTTTCCAGTCACTCTTGTGCAAGTTTTGATCACTTATATTACTCATTTTTCTTCATCTATCAACATGGTATCATTTAACTCCAAGATTTTACTAGTTTCTATTACCTAGTTGCATAAAGGAAGAGACTTTTAAAGTCTGTAAAGGAAAAGTTTGGACTCCTTGTTGAAAAAGTATACATTTTGTTAGCTATAAAAATTTTAAGAGTTTGTATAAATTCTACAATTAAAAAAGGAGGTCGTAACATTTTTTAATATCAAGGTCGTGATATAACATGAAACTTTATACTAATCAAATCACGCATGCTCCTCAGACATTGTAGTATATAAGCAAGCATTTTTCTTTTATATAACCAATGTGGGACTCAAGTTGTCTGTTAATACTAATAGTTGAAACATCAATGTGATTCCGCTTAACTTGCATATAGACGCCAATGCACGATGAGTGTTAATTTGTGAGTTAACCATTTGTTTACGACCAGCTGAGCCGACATCGGATCATCATCTCTAGCCACGAGTTGTCTTTACTATTGTAATCGATATTATTTATGCTCATTTTAGTGGTTTTTATATTTATACGTTACTAGATAGATGATATTGAGTTTGAATATATGTGGTTTTCGGTTTTAGATCTTTCTTTAAGTAGTCACTCCCGCAACACAATGACATCATTTCAAACAATATGGAAATCGAATAGTTTAAAGCGATAATGGCAGATCAATAGTTGGTTAAGTGGAATGGGTCTAATTATTATTTATTCGGAACTAGTTAAGCCCTAATCAGAGTTAATTAATATTCTGCTACATAAAGAAAGGAACTCTCAAATTTATAGGAATTAAAAAAAAATTTATACTTTTTGTTAACTATGTAAAAGTCCAGAATTTATATGAATTTTCCTCGTAACAGGATTCGTGCTTGTTAGGGCCTAACAAGACACGTCATGATACGAGAAAACTTGATACTAATCCAAACGCGTGTGGTCAGCAAACATTGTAGGATTGAGAAGTGTAGCATGAGTTACATTTGAAGTTGGTCAACCTCACTGTATAATTGCTCACGTTGACGGAACTTGAACCATTTTGTTAATGAGTCCAAAACGTTAATGTTTAATTTTTAGAGGGTCAAACTAAAACAAAATCTTAGCACTAATTGATGAAACAAAATACAAGAAGGACAAAAATGTTCAGAAGGGTCATGGCCCTCCCTAGCCTTCAAGAAGGTCCGTCCTTGCTTGCTCAAACCACAATTTGATAATACTAATATTTGAAACATTGTGATTACACTTAACTGCCTTATAGGTAATTACTTGAATACAATACACGACAATATTTTGGTTGCAAAGTTAACCATTGTTCTACGAGAATGATATGGTGCTAAGTTATCTAAAAGCAAAACACAACCTTTCTTCCGAGGTACAAATTCCACCACTATGAATTTAAAGCAATTGTACACAACATGGGCAGAAAGCGACTTACTCTCACCAAATGTGACCGGTTGAAGTTGAAACACAACATTCTCCGTTCACCATGACCTCCACGAGTAGCCACCATGCTACTGAACCATGTCTTGCTTTTCATCATCTCTAAAAGCTAGTAGTTAAACCTTTGCACCCCGGCCATTAGCTAAATTTTCATGTTCTTAATTAGTTGTATATCTATTTATCTAATTCTTTTGACATTTTTTATTAGAATGTTTGTGTAGTAACATTACATATGAAATACGACGCAATTAAAATTTAACTGTCTTATGTTAACTACTTATCGAGTATTTTAATTAACCTATATTTAGCTATGAACTTTTTATAGGTTGAGAAGGTTAAATGTCATCCACGGTGGTAATGTTTAATCCGCTCGTACACCACATGGCTCAATAGAATCAGTGTTTATCCCCCATTTCATCCGAATCTATGGGTCACTAAACAGCAATAATTTGGAAGAAAACTTTGAAGCCTGTTTCCGCAAGACAGTTAAGGGTGCGTTTAGTTGGAGAAAAAATTCTCTTATTTTCTATTTCTAGTTTGTAAAAATTTGGAAAGGAAATTTATTTCCACAAAACACTTGAAAATATTGAAAACGCGTTTAGTTGATGTTTGTGTTTTATTTTGAAGAAGGGAAGAGAGTGTTGTGGGTTACAATGGAAAACAACTAAAATTTGTTTTGTAATTTTCTTTGTTAAGTTCGGAAATTGGGATTTTGTGTTTTGCAAAATATTTTGTTAGAAAACGCAGATTTGAACGCGATCTCTGTTTTTTTTTTTTTTTTTTTTTTTTTTCCACAAAACTTTTTGTGGAGAACAATGTTGTTTTCCCCCAACTAAACGCACCCTTAAATTTTAAGATTTGCAGGGGTTTTTCAGGATTCAGTGTCATGATGAGCCCAATGGGCTAAAACTTTCATCTGGGTCATGTATAACTGCTCTTTATGTTTTTATACTGCTATTCTTGAATTTTGTTTGTGCATTCTGCATTGTAGTCAAAAGTAATAGATGTAAATACCAAATATCTTTGTGTACATAATAAAGAACTGAACCTATGAAACAAGTATATTCTGAAATTTACAATAGGTAAGTTAAGACTCCTTGTTAGAAATAGTTAATGCATTTCAATAATTATGAGAAAAAAATTTGAGGTCATATAAATTTATCTCTATCTAGAAATTATATTGTTTGTTATAGCTAACAATCTAACCGCAAAAGTAATAGCTGTAAATACCATATATCTTTGTGTACATAATAAAGAACTGAACCTATGAAACAAGTGGATTCTAAAATTTACAACAAGTTAAGACTCCTTGTTAGAGGAAGGGGTATGGTAATGAGCAACCCGCACCATTCATATGTGGAGGCCATTTTGGCGCCGCCAAACGTCCGCCACCACACCACCATGGCTTTGCGCCATTGTCCAAGCCAGTATACTGGCCAGGCGTTATTGTGTGTGAAAGTGTTTTTATTTTGAATTTTTCGACCGTTTGAAAAGAAGACGGCTTTTTTTTTAACCCACCTATATAAATATTACGCATATCTTACCCATTTTCACACACAAACACTTTAATATCTTCAATTTTCACATACAAAATACTACGTAAAATAATGGCTTGTTCGGTTCCACATACTTTCGATAAAATCATATCGTGTGTTCAAAACTAATTGAGGAGGATACCGTTCGTCAACAAGCGTTGTTCGGCTTAGCTCTTCAATTTGACAAGGCGTGCGAAGCTAAAGATGATCTGCGACAAGCGTACGAGAAATGTAATGACATTCCAAAAGAAAAACGTACTCAAATAGATGCGTTTTTAAACGAAGAATCTTCGAAAGAGTACGAGATGCACAATGCCTTGATTAGAAAGGCCGAAAAAAATACAAGAACAAATCAATGCTAAGTTTGTGTGGCTAAATGAAACATACACTTAGGACGATTATGTTTTCGTAGTGTTTTTCTAACATACGGGTTTTTTTTGGAGGATATATATATGAAGCAAAATGAATCTCCGTCCTTCATTTCATTCTGCTTCATTATAAATATATTCAAAAAAAAACCCATATTTGTTTTGTTTAATATTAGTAGTTTGTTTAATTCTCATATTGTAATTTGTATTTTAAATTTTATATATTTATTTTGAAAAGAAAAAAAAAGTGCAAACGGCTTGTGTTTTGGCATGAGATGACGGAGGGGTGTTTTTGGTGTGTGAAAACCCCTTGCCTCTCAACCGAGAGGTCAGGGGTTCGATCCTCACTCCCTACAAAAAGGCCGGAGGTCCTTTCTACCTTTGGTAGAACTGGAAGCAGCCTCTCTACCTTAGGTAGGGGTAAGGCTGTCTACATCTTAACCTCCCCCAAACACCGGAAACGGTATTGGGTACCCATAACCCGTGGAAGACGGCATTGGGAGTTACTTTACTTTTTTACTTTTTGAATGTGAAATGTGAAATGTGAAAAGTTGATGTGGCGCTGAGGTGACACAAACGGCATATTACCATACCCCTTCCTTTTAGAAAGAGTTAATGCATTTCAATAATTATGAGAAAAAAATTTGAGTTAATATAAATTTATCTTTATCCATCAATTATGTTGTTTGTTATAGCTATTTGTGTGAATGTGAAATATGAAAAGCTGACGTAACGCTGAGGTGACACAAACGACAGGGCAACGACATGTTACCATACTCCTTCCTCTTAGAAAGAGTTAATGCCTCTTAGAAAGAGTTAATGCATTTCAATATTTATGAGAAAAAAATTTGAGTTCATATAAATTTATCTCTATCCAGCAATCATATTGTTTGTTATAGCTAACAATCTAACTACAAGATATGAGAAAACTTGATATTACCACAAACTTGTATGGTCGATATGCATTGTAGTAGTATAACCTAGCATAGTTTGTATTGTTTTATCCAAGGTTGTAAAAATCGCTAGGCGCTAGTGAGGCGGTTGGGTAGGGCCTAGCGATTAATCGGTTAGACGGGGATTAATCGAGGATTAATCGGATTGGAATTTTTATACACAAAATTGTAATATTAGATATTATATTATATTATATGTATGAGATAAGTATAGGGCATCAAAGTTTAAATACTTCATGTGTTTAAATATAAACGTAATACATAATTCGTCAAAGTTTAAAGTCAAACATAGATATTATTCGGTTTGTAGACCATTTTTAAGCGATCTTTGACCGATTTTGTCCGATTAATCGGTTTGTTGACCCATTTTTAAGCGATTTTGTCTAATTTTTAAGCAATTTTGTTGACCAATTTTAAGTGATTTTGTCCGATTAATCAGTTTGTTTACCGATTTTAAGCGATCTTTGACCAAACCGATTAAATAAGCCGATAATGATAAATCAAGGCGTTTAGTGAGCGATCAACGATTATGCAGGGATTAATCGGCCGCCTGGACCGATTTTTACAACAGAGGTTTTATCTATGTGGGATTCATTCAAAGCCGTCATGGTTTCCATGAAAGCATATTATCTTACATTTGAAGTTGATCATCAATGTCATTCAAAACAAACACAAACCACAAAATGTTATTAATATTACTATTTGAAACATCAATGTGATTCCATTTGACTAGTCGTGTGTAATCTCTTCATACATACGCCAATACACGATGATTGTTAGATTGCGAGTTGACCCTTTGTCTAAGAAAGTAAATTAATCACTGCTAAATTATCTAGGGTTAATAACCTTTTAAAGTACTATACTTGTCAAGAATGGCAGTTCTGCGTAGCGAACTAAAAAATAATTCTTTTAGACATTAAAGTTGTCATTTTTGTCTTTCTTTAAGTATTATGATCATATTATGACCATTTTACCCTTTCTAAATTTTTTTCAAAATACTTTTTTTCTCGAAATTTTTTTTTCAAAATATTTTTTTTGAATTTTTTTTTGAAATTTCTGAAATTTTTTTCGAATTTCTTTTTTTTTTTGAAATATTTTTCGAAGGGTAAAATGGTCATAATATGGTCATAATACTTAAAGGAAGACAAAAATGTCAACTTTAATGTCTAAAAGAGTTATTTTTTTAGTTCGCTACGCAGAACTGCCATTCTTGACAAGTATAGTGCTTTAAAAGGTTATTAGCCCAATTATCTACAAGCTAGGTATAGCGACTCATTCCTCTTCCAAGATCTTGATGCAATCATACGCCACTTGAGCGGGCAATGGCAATGTGACCGGTTCATGTTCAGGTTCAAGTGCAAAGTTATCTTGTTTGCCTGACCCTCATTGAGCAACCACCATGCTATTGTACCAAGTCTTGCTTTGTCTTACATTATCACCTCGAAAAGCTGGCTTTGGTCTCACTGAATCTAAACCATCTTCATTCATCCTTCCAAACATCATTACAACATTTGCAGCCCTGCCATAGCCAAATGATCCCTTGATGTGGGTGTACGATCCCAACAACGACATCATTTAAAACAATACGGAAATGGACTACTCTGAAGAGATAGATATAGTTTCAATGGCAAGTTCATTGGGATGGGTCTAATAATTCTTTGTTGGGTGCTACTGGTTATTAGAAAAATTGAAGTGAATGCAACTCGATTTGTTGTTTTCTTGAATGGTTGACATGAAGTGATTAAGGTTCAATGCTTCCGATAAAATAAAAGGAATTATATCAAGGCGACACAACCTTAAATACTTGCATATAAATTTGTGATCATCACTCGTTGAAGCTTGTTTAATTAAATTGATTTCAGTGGTATAGAGTATAGTTTTTACAATCAAATTAGTATGTCATTTTCTGTACTTTAAGCATGCACCTTGAGTAATCTGAGCCCCAAGAAATATGAAGTCCTATAGCACGTTTTTGTTTAACTCGTAGTACTTGTTTCAAATTTATATATAATCGATGTTAAGTAATAGTTACAAACGATTAGTCATTTATCGTGATTAGTCGTGTGATTAGTCGTTTAGCGTCTTCGTGGCATGTTACAAACGATTAGTGGTTGTTGAAGCTCTGCTTGAGGTCAATGTGGTACCTCTGCCACATTCCATTGTACTTAAACTTTATGTGATTAATATATTTTACCCGGGTAACCCTTTACCCAAAAAAAGTAATAGTTACGCCCTGATCTTATATTGAAGGTCCATTATTTAATGTTCTAACATGCAAAAACAGAACTCTATTGTTTTACAGTTTTAGATAGTGGTTTTCCAGTCACTCTCGTGCAACTTAAGAAAAGCTTTATTTATTCATCTTTACCTGTTTATGAGCCCATATGTTCCAAATTTAGCAATACCTGAACCCAATTACTTTTTAAATTCTTTTTATGTTTTGCAATTTGTTAAAAGTATATAAACAGACTAGAAAAACCATGAAGATTACGTTTTGAAAAAGAATTAAGACTTGGATATGGTCATATTGTGCAAGTGAAAGAGAAATTTTTTCTGCTAGTTCAATATTTGCAGCTCTTTAAACCTTGATCAATCTTTTGATAAACTTAGCAAAATAAATTCATATAGATGAATCTTTTGGAAATTCTTATGGTTTTAGATAGCATTTGTCTGTTTACGTTGGTTTAATTCTTTATATGTTTTTATAAATAGTTTATACAACTTTCAAAATTTATTAATTACTGGTTGCATAAAGAGAGAGAAAATCAAATTTTATAAAGTACATTATGCTAACTATAAAAAATTAAAGATTTATACAAATTTTACCAGAACCACAACTAAAGCATGATAGCCATTACGTATCATGTATCAATGTTGGTGACTGGAAACTTTATACTAATTCAAGGACATATGTTCTCTGTGCCTGTTGGTATATAAACTACCACAAATTTTTCCGTTTAGCCGATGTGGGACTCATTTTTCATGAAGTATCACTAACATTTAAAGTTGATCATCATGTCACCTCACACTCACACTAATCACAATTTTACTAAACTGAGCAAAATAAATTCATATAGATGAATCTTTTGGAAGTTCATATGGTTTTAGATAGCATTTATTTGTTTACGTTGGTTTAATTCTTTTTATGTTTTTATAAATAGATTATACAACTTTCAAAATTTATTAATTACTTGTTACATAAAGAAAGAGAACATCAAATTTTATAAAGTAAAAGTTTATACATTATGCTAACTATAAAAAAAAAGTTTTTCATAGGTATCCCGAGACCCCATGAGAACCCCTCGGTTCCGTCCTTGAGTTGTGTGAAAACCTACGACACCGCCCTATGACTTGATCCCCACGCCCCCTTAAGTTATAAAGGTTTGCGTCAAGAATTAATACCAACCAATTCATAGGCTTCTCTCTTTTTTATTTTTTATTTTTTATTTTTTTTATTTAAAAAAAAAAAACAAAACAACACTTTCATTAGAAACAAACCATAGGATTACAAAAAATTAGTGGGGAGCCTCGAAACTATTTGGGCTCACATACCTTTAGCAATAGCAAAGCTAATCTTACTGAAGATATGAGTAGCAGCACGCGCCCCAATATTATTATTATTATTATTATTATTATTATTATTATTATTATTATTATTATTATTATTATTATATATATATATATATATATATATATATTTATATTTATAAACATCACTTTATTAGAAATTCATAGGATTTACAAAAAATTAGTGGGGAGCCGTGATACTATCTGAGCCCCCACTCCTCTAGCTATAGCAAAGCTAATCCTACTGAAGATATGAATAGCAGCACGTGCCCCAATGTCTTGAGTCACAGAGAACTTTCGGATTCGCTTCAGTAAAGTCACCGCATCCTTCTCAAGCTCCCCAAAAGAAGAGAATGAGAAGGGGAGAAAACCATACCCAATATTCGCGCACTTAGCCTCATACTTGACGCGTTTACGTTGTGCGGCCTTTAAAACCGCACTACCCGGCACAAAATCAACCATACCAGTTTGCGTCAAGGGCGATGACTCTGTCAAATATTATTATTATTATTATTATTATTATTATTATTATTATTATTATTATTATTATTATTTTTTTATTTTTTTTATTATTTTTTTTTTTTTATAAATCACACTTTTATTAAAAACTCATAGGATTACAAAAGATTAGTGGGGAGCCTCGAAACCAACTGAGCCCCCACACCTCTAGCAATGGTAAAACCAATCCTATTAAAGATATGAACTGCTGCACGCGCTCCAATGTCCCGAGTCATCGAGAAACGTCGAATATTATTATTATTATTATTACTACTACTATTACTACTACTTTTTATTTTTTATTTTTTTACTCGTACTTGTGTTTTGTTGGGTTATGTGTGAGTTAAATATTGTCTTACAACGTGAGTGATGTAGGGAGGGTGTTTTTGGGTTAAGTTATAAATTCTGAGTTATAGGGGTAAAAGTTAAGCTAGGAGCACTTTTTGCAATAACACGAAACTATGACTCCTCCAACACCTTGTGCTGTAAGAATAAATATTTTGTTATCCGTTTATACTTTCGGTGTATTAACTAGCTGCACTTTTTATGGATGTGGATAAAAACCTACACTTTTCATTCCAAAAAGTTATATGGCACGTAGTTTTGCAAAGGGACATGCATCTTTGCTATTGTAATCTACATTATTAGTGAACATTTTATGAGTCATTTGTATCTTATGAAGTTACTAAGATAGATAATATCGAGTTTCAATAACTATGACCTTGGATTTGAGATCGTTATGTAAGTGTAGACCCCGCAAACACAATGATAGCATTTCAATTAATATGAAAACGGAGTAGTTCGGTGAGATTCACTTTCGATAGTTACATACAACTGACATATCATATCTACATCTCAACCAGTTCTTTCGGGTAGGGATGCGACTGTTTACATTTCACATCCTCCATGTTTCGCTCTGACCAAGATTGGGTATTGTTGTTGTAATTCCAACTAGTTGTTAAGAAAAAGTTATAATTTTTTTTACAACTATTAAAAACTCAAGATTTCGTATAAAATTTTCCACATATGCACGCTATGGCTCTTAAGTTTTAAGCCTAAGAACCATGCTATGCAGAGGTGGAAACTTGATACTACTCTAAACACATATAACTAAAGTACATCGTGGTATATTAAGCTAACATAGTTTCCTCTCTATATCCTATATGGGATACAAAGTTGGGTTATATAAAATAAACAATAAAGTATAACTTACAAGATTTACTCTTAACTTATGCATTTTACTGTATTTAATTACTACCATGCAATATATGTGCTCATTATAGTCAGTTTTTCTTAAATTTACGCTGATAAAGTATTTCATCAATCATCACCAGCAACATGTTTATTCATCAAGTATTTATAATGCATAATACATTAGATAAGCTAACTCTAATGGACCCTAACACCGCATCATGCTTGGGCTACATCTATCATCTAAAATTCCCATGCAATTAATGTGGCGAAGTCTTAAAAACTCGGATTGGATGAGAAAGCTAATAAAACAATAAAGTAATAAAAAAAATTGTTGATGAAGACGTCGGTCACCAAATGAAGACATCTGTCACCAAGCGGACACAATTGCAACAACGAAAAAGAAAACAAGCAGCAAAAGCATAAAAACCAATAACTAATTTGTTGCTGAAAATATCAGACAACAAGCTGCACTAAATCTTCAAAAAGCAGCAGCTAAAGCGAAAAAAAAAAAAAAAAAAAAAAGCAACAGTAAAAGCAAAAGAAGAAGAAAAAAATGGCAGCAAGTTGTGGTGGCGTATGCCGGCGCATCAAATATCCGACGACAAAACCAAAACACAAAATCACCATATGCATTTAAGAAAAATCAAACAATACTACATACACTTTTGGCCAAAATGCGTTTTACTACCCTGAAATTGTCTAACCGGGTCCTCTAGTACCCTAGACTCTTATGGATGGAGAATGGTACCCTTAACTTGGAAAAATGGATCCCTTAGTACCCTGACTTGGTTTAACTCGCTTAGACGATTCTCGCATGACTTCCTCCGTTAGTTTTTTAACGTCCTCAATAAAATGACATTTATGAAAAGTTAAAATTAAAGAATAACTCAAAATTCATGCCATTAGTCTATTCGTCCAAATTTGTTAAAAATTAACATGGGTTTAAGTTTCATTTGTAACAAAGCAATTCTAAAATGTCCTCCTTATGCTTATGCTAATTTCAAGTATTTAAATCTCGAAAAGCAATATATGCACAAATCAATATAAAAGAAAATTCTTTTTTCATTGCATAATAATGGATGACCGTACAAAAATAATCAACAAATTACACTCTTCCATTATAGTATATGTACAACAAAACTTTTTGAATAGCCTACGTAAAAAATAGAAACAAATATATTTAAAAAAAAAAAACCCTTTTTATTTATAGAGTATATATAATTCAATAAAACACACCTTACATGATTCAATTTATGAATTTATCTTTACAAAATGGGTTTATGATCTTGGAAAGGTTGTGGCATTTTATAAAAAAGTAAGGATTTTTATTCGATAAAGCTAATTTTGATCAATTATGCATATTAGGGTTCAAGAGAATTGATAATTGGGGTTTTAGAAATGACATTTTATTGCGGACGTTTGAAAACTAATTGAGGAAGTCACATGAGAATTATGTGAGCGAGTTAAAGTGAGTCGGGGTACTAAGGGATCAACTTTTCCAAGTTAAGGGTACTATTCTCAACTCTTAAGAGTCTAGGGTACTAGAAGATCCGATTAGACAAATTCAAGGTACTAAAATGCATTTTGGCCTACACGTTTTTAGGACCAATTGTGCATATATAAATAATTGAGGATTTTATACAAAATTAATACTACAACACAAAATTTCATTACTATCCCAGGACCCGGCATAATTCCATCATTGGATCCACTTATACTTTCAGTGTATTAGGTAGCTACACTTTTTACCAATTTGGATAAAAACCTACATTTTACATTCCAAAAATACGGCTCATAAGTTTCACAAATGAACATGCATCTTTATTATTGTAATCTACGTTGTTAGTGATCATTATATAAGTCGTTTTTATCTTATAAAGTTACTAAGATAGATGATATCAAGTTACTAAAACTATGACCTTGGATTTGAGATGGTTCTTTGAGTATTCACACCACAAACATAACGATAGCATTTCAATTTTCAATCAATATTGATTACTAATTACTAATATCGAAGCTAGTGAAAGAGATAGACGTACAAAGTTTCGACCACTTTTTAAGAAATGTTTATAAATTTTGTTTAGAGTAAATTGCAAAAATCGTCCTTGTGGTTTGGTCAAATTGCACGTTTCGTCCTTGTGGTTCATTAAGTGCAAAAATTGTCCGGATTTTCCACTGTTACATGCATTTTTGGTCTCCCATCACTAACTGCGTTAAGTGAGTTCCGTTAATAGTTACACGTTAGCCCTTCTGGCTAACGGCGGTTGCAGCGCTCATCCTTTAATCGTTGCAGCGCCAGTCCTTTAACCTAACGACCGTTTATAATTTAAAATTTTCGTCCATTTTTATACGTTTTCATACATTTTTATACGTTTTTATCCGTTTTCGTTCGTTTTCAAACGTTTTTGCATGTTTCTATTCATGTTTCTTACGCTTTTCTAATTTCTTACGTTTCTGTCAGTTATTATCCGTTTTCATTCGTTTTCATCCGTTTTTCTTACGTTTTGTCCGTTTTCTAATGTTTTTGTCTATTTTTATCCATTTTTGTCCGTTTTTTCTGTTTTTGTCTGTTTTCTTACGTAAGGATTTGTTCTTTTTTCTTACACTTTTATCCATTTTTTTCTTACGTTTTTGTCGGTTTTCATTCTCTTTTGTCCGTTTTTCTTACATTTTTGCCCGTTTTTCTTAAGTTTTTGTCCTATTTCGATATAATGAAAAAAAAAATCTAAAAATTTCATTAATTTTTTTTATTTTGATTTTTTTTTCAATTTTTTCAATATGTCGAAATACTTTTTTTTCCAAAAAAAAAAGTCTTCTGAATTTTTTTCCCAAACTTTTTTTCGAAATTTTTTTTACAAAATTTTTTTCCAAGTTTTTTCTGAAAAAAAATTTGCTAAAAAGTATTTCAAAAAAAAAAATTGGAAGAAGAATTTCGAAAAAAAATTGAAAAAAAAATAGGAAAAAGATTTCCTTATTTTTTTTTAAAAGAAAGACATATTGAAATATTTGGAAAAAAAATGTAAGAAAAAAAAACGTAAGAAAACCAGACAAAAATGTAAGAAAAATGGACAAAAACGGATAAATATAGACAAAAACAAATAAAACGGAAAAAAAAATAAGAAAAACGGACAAAGAACTAACAAAAAGGACAAAAACGAATAAAAAAGGAAAAAAAGGCAAGAAAAACTGGCAAAAAGTAAGAAAAACAGACCAAAATGGATGAAAACCAAAAAAACGTATAAAAACGAAGTAAAACGTAAGAAAAATGGACAAAACGTAATAAAAACGGACAAAAATGGATAAAAATCGACAAACGTAAGAAAACGGACAAAACGTGTCCAAAAACGGGTAAATCAGACAAAAACGGATGAAAACGGACAAAAACGTATTAAAAAGAACGAAAACGGATGAAAACGTATAAAAACGGACAAAAATTTTAAATTATAAATGGCCGTTAGGTAAAAGGACCGGCGCTGCTTCGGTTAAAGGACGGGCGGTGCAACGGCCGTTAGCCAAAAGGGCTAACGTGTAACTATTAACGGGACTCACTTAACGCAGTTAGTGATGAGGAACCAAAAGTGCACGTAACAATAAAAAATCTAGATGATTTTTGCACTTAATGAACTACAAGGACAAAACGTGCAATTTGGCAAAATCAAAAGGACGATTTTTGCAATCTACTGTTTTACTTAACTATTAAAAAGTTAGAAAGTCGCATTAATTTTTCACACTTCTTCTTAAACAAGGGTGTTGAACCAACGAACACCTTGTGAAAGATGAGTGAAACCTTGCGCTGCAACGGTTAAAGAACGTGCGCTGCAACGGTTAAAGAACGTGCGCTGCAACGGTTAAAGAACGTGCGCTGCAACGGCCGTTAGCCAAAAGGGCTAAAGTGTAACTATTAACGAGACTCACTTAACGCAGTTAGTGATTAGGAACCAAAAGTGCACGTAACAATAAAAAATCTAGACGATTTTTGCACTTAATGAACTACAAGGACAAATCGTGCAATTTGGCAAAATCAGAAGGACGATTTTTGCAATCTACTGTTTTACTTAACTATTAAAAAGTTAGAAAGTCGCATTAATTTTTCACACTTCTTAAACAAGGGTGTTGAACCAACGAACACCTTGTGAAATGAGTGAAACTTTGGGCTGCAACGGTTAAAGAACGGGCGCTGCAACGGCCGTTAGCCAAAAGGGCTAACGTGTAACTATTAACGGAACTCACTTAACGCAGTTAGTGATGAGGAACCAAAAGTGGACGTAACAATAAAAAATCTAGACGATTTTTGCACTTAGGGGCTGTTTGAAAAAAAAAATTGATTTAGTACTGAATCAGTTAGCGCCTTGAATGATATAGACTAATCTGTATGAACTTGGTTCTAAATGAAAATTGAGCGTTTGATAGGAATTTTTAATAACGATCTGAATGACAAAAAATTACCATTCTAACCTTGTGTCCGATTTCAAGTTGAATAAATCATTCACTATTACAACGATAAAACTTATAAATAAAAAATATCTAAAATTGACGTCCATAGAGATTCAAGTGGTAAAATGCAATCGTTATTCTTTTTCTTTCACTTTTTAGTAATTAATCAAGCATAAGCCTCATAATTCAGATTTCACAAAAGTATTATATTACTACAAAATGTGAATAAAGCAAAGAGTTCAAAAGTATATACTTGATATGGGCTCCTAAGTCACCATGTCTCAAAATACAAGAATAATCATTTTGAAAGGGTAAGAAAAAATGCCAATAAAAAGTTTCTTGTTTTATGTGAAAAAAGAAAACAAAACTCATGAATATTGAAGGCTTATATATACTCCGAACTAAATCCGAATGAATGTATCACTTTGAAAATAAAAACAAAGTTTAATTATTAATCAATGAAAGTATAAAATAATATTGAAAATGACATTTGACACAAAGAAACAACCTTGAAACTATAAAAGGGGCAATCAAGGAAAAATATACAAAATGGTTCAGAAGCTAAACAAATCGGTCAGAGGTCAAATTTGTTTTTATCAAACACACTATGCACTGGCCGATTAGGATTTTTCTCTTAATTGATCCACTAAGAAGCTATCAAACACCCCCTTAATGAACTACAAGGATGAAACGTGCAATTTGGCAAAATCACAAGGACGATTTTTGCAATCTACTGTTTTACTTAACTATTAAAAAGTTAGAAAGTCGCATTAATTTTTCACACTTCTTCTGAAACAAGATGTTGAACCAACGAACACCTTGTGAAAGAAGAGTGAAACCTTGATGCTAATCCTAAAACAAGAAATTTAAGTACACTGTGGTATATTAAGCAAACATAGTTTCCTTTGTTATCCGATGTGGGATATGTCTCATCAAGTAATAATAAGCTAGGTATCTAATTTACACTTAACTCAGTATCTATACTATATAAAATGGAAAAATGGTTAAAGTGGAAAAAGTGAAAAATGTTGAAAGTTGAATGTTGAAAACATGGTCAATGGAGAGAGAAATAAATAATATAATTAATACTCTTATTAAAACACCCCATTACTTAAAAGTACAATAATTTATTCACATTATACACCCAATTAAAAGCACATCTACCAAATTAAAAACAACCAATTGAAACCGATACCGGGTTAACCCGTTGAAACCGATACCGGGTTGACCTGTTGAAATAAATAATATAATTTTATCTATATCTATACTATATAAAATGGAAAAATGGTCAAAGTGGAAAAAGTGAAAAATGTTGAAAGTTGAATGTTGAAAACATGGTCAATGGAGAGAGAAATAAATAATATAATTAATACTCTTATTAAAACACCCCATTACTTAAAAGTACAATAATTTATTCACATTGTACACCCAATTAAAAGCACATCTACCAAATTAAAAACAACCAATTGAAACCGATACCGGGTTGACCCGTTGAAACCGATACCGGGTTGACCTGTTGAAACCGATACCGGGTTGACCCGGGACGCTTCAAACCCGGCGGGCTGACCCGGTTTAATTTGACATTTTTTCGACCCAACCTATCGGTTTGACTCGGTTTAAATCGACCTGTTTTTTTATCGGAACGGTTCAACCAGTTGAACCACCCGGGTGAAATCGGGTTCCAAATTTGACAAAATTATATGAGAAATGATGAAGTAGTTGTGGAACCCGTGACAAGTGTTTTGAAAGGAGAGACCAAGTAATTGTAGTTTTTGGTTTATTTTGCTTTGACACATGTAATTTGTCATTTGTATAATGTTATTTTAAAAAATGTTGCTCTTGCACCATTTAAGGGACTAGCATATATGAATCGTCGTTTAAAAGTTAATATATATTGTATAGCCCTTTGTCCAGTGTATCAATAATGTTATGTAAGTTTATTAAAATCACAAAAAATAAATAGTATTGTTATCTTTAGCGATAATTATTTGTACCTCAAACAAATAGCTTTGAACAATGCATAAATATCTATACAAATTGATAGTACAAAATAATCTTATATGGTGATATCCAATTTGCAAAGTTACAATTTTAAAAGCCACACACCAAATGATAAACGTTACACATGTAAAAAAAATAGTTATCATTGCTTAAATTACTGACAAAACAAGAAAAAACGGTCACACATGTTGGCTATACCTCTAAACTACAATATAATATTGCCAACTACATAATACCGTTGCTTTTTGTAATGCTTGAATCTATTATTACTAAAAATCTTAATAACTTAAAACAATCATATTAGAAAATATACTCACACACTTAGATCGACTCCACATAATTTTTTAAAAAACTATGTATTTATGCTGCTATGCAACCATGCATCAGAATTGTAGTTATTCGAAAACGATTCTCTAATGCTACAAATACAGTTTGTTGAAAGAAACTTATGGGTCATCGGAACTTTGCAGAAAACTAGACATCGCTGCCGCTAGGCGCGGGTACTCGTCTAGTCCTAATATATGTGGTCATGTTTTTCTGTTTATTTATAAACCTTCCCCGATGATTGATTCAAAATCCTCCATGAAGTATTCAGTATCCTAACTTTTTTTTATGTTTGCGACTAATTCGCATGAAACTTGCATTGCCATGTGTGATTATTTCATTATCCCAACGTTTTATGTTTGTTCATTATGATTCGCATTAGTTTAAGTTATTACCAGCAAAATAGTGTTGTTAAATTAGATCATTGACAAAATAGTATTACTTTAGTTGTATGATGGTGCTAGGAACCGGGGACGGAACTTAGTAGGGACAGGAAGGGTTATGGCTCCTCTAAAAATTTTAGCCACAAAGTACATTTTTAATCCTTATACTTTGTAGAAGTAAGCATTATTAGTAAAAATGCTAAGTGAAAATGTAAATTGGCCCTTCTAAAACAAATATGTTACAATGTAATCCTTCAATAAAACTTGTAAAGTTCCGTCTATGCTAGGAACAAAATACCTAGATACAAGATAGTTAAAACACAACATACAATCCACACAAGTATGTTCCAAACTTTAAATAAAGGACAATTCTTCCTACATGATATTTTTAGTTAGAGCAATGATATAGGGACCTAACTAAAGAGACCTAAAGTGAGACCTAATGCATAAATGACTTGTACAGTACTGTTACTGTACAAGTCATTTATGCATTAGGTCTCACTTTAGGCCTCTTTAGTTAGGTCTATTTATCATTTTCCTTTTAGTTATCTTTTCATATACAAGACATAGAAAGATATGAAGAAAAAAAAATTGATGGGCTAAATGACAAGATACAATGCGTCAAAACAACACTTGTGATATTAATACTGAGTGAGGCATAAAACACAAAGGTTATAAATCATATACATCAGTATTCAAAATTACCCGTAATGGCCACCAAACTCACTGGTGGTGGTGAGGTTTGACGCGCGTTGGTGGGTTTTGGCACTGATTTAGTGATACACTATTAGTTTTTTTTCTTTGTGTTTGTGTGGTATGTTTTGTATTAAAATAAAGTATTTTATGTGATTTCTTTGATGGTCAGAATTGTAGTTGCTTGATAGTCGATTTGAAAGTATGTTGAATGATTGCTTAACACTAACGTGAAAATAATGAGTCTGCATGTTAATGTTATACGAATAGAACACGTGTAAAAGATAACTCAAAAAGTCAAAAGTTGATGGGTAAAAGAGAGAGTTAATATGGGAGGTCGTCTAAATAAGTAGTTTATCACATGCTGAAAAAGAGAAGTGACACCGGAAAATAGCAACGAGTATTTGACATTAACAATGAAGCAATTTTTGAAGGAAAATTTTTGATCGAGTTTTATGTTGTTAATGAAGATGTGATATAGCATAATGAAAAAAAAACATACGAAAATGAAGGTGACCTTCTAGTCCACCGTTAACCATGACGACCAAAGGCAAAGAGTTCAAATTTGATTCTTTTTTTTTTTTTCACAAATCCCAAGTCAGAGCAAGTATTGAAATAAAATAAAATATATACTCTCTCTGTCTCAAAATTTTTGTCATGAGACAAAAATTACATAAATTAATAAAAGTGAGACCGCTACAAATTTCAACCACTCAAACAGAATATTCCCTCACTAAATTCTCTTTTTTTACTAAAAAAAGAAAGATGACAATTTTTTGAGATATTCCAAAAAAGAAATATGGACAGTTATATTGAGATGGGGGGGGGGGGGGGGGTATCTTTTTAATATTCCCTCACTAAATTCTTTTTTTTTACTAAAAAGAAAAGTGGACAATTTTTTGAGACATCCAAAAAAAATATGGACAATTATATTGATACGGAGAGAGTATCTTTTTTTAATTTCAACTACTTATTAAGAAAAGTTTAAATTTTGTTTTAACTAATAATAAAAAAAAGTTAGGAACTCGCATTAATTTTCCACACATACATACCAAAGCTCTTAAGTAGACAAACTGACAGAGGGCTCCGTAAAGCATGCGTTAAAACTTGATACTAAACCAAACATGGCTAAACAAACTATATTGTGCAATATTAAGCTAACATAGTTTCCTTTTTTATGCGATATGGGAGACAAAGTTGGGTTTCATCAAATAATAATAAGGCATCTATAGATTTACTCTAACTCATGCATTTGCACTATTTCTAATGGGATACCATGCAATATATGTGCTCGTTTTAGTCTGCTTATTTCTAAACCTTCCCTGATAATTGGATTTAAAGATCCTCCATGAAGTATTTCATTATCCTCACTTTTTATATTTGTTCATTTATGATTTACGTTCATTTAAGTTATTACCACCAAAATATTATTGTTTGATTAGATCATCTACAAATCTAAGAATAATTTGTACACTATAAAATGTGATACTCAATAGTGCTAGGAAAAAAATACCTAGATACAACACAACATACAATACACACAAGTATGTTTTAAACATATGCAGTCGATGTTATATTCTATAACTTAAAAGGTGAATTGTAATCTTAATTTATGAGCTTTGAGCCTTGTTTTAAACATGAAGTATGCCACATTCTTTGAGCCTATCCACAAACATGTTTACACTTGCATGACGCATGCATCTTAAAGCGCAATTCTTTTTAATCTGTACTCTTTTACATTTGAAATTGATTATAAGTGTCACCCGACACCTGACCCAAGTTTTTTGCAAATACTAAGAATTGAAACAACAATGCGATTGAATTTGACCTCACTAGCTCGTTTGTAATCACTTTGATTCCAGATTACGTATTACTACGTATAATCAAAGTATATGGCACCATTAGACGTTATGGTGCGCGGCCAATCTAGAGTAAGACTACAATGTGATCGCACTTGACTTGCATATAGACGCCAATACACGACTCTTGTTAACTTGCGTGTTAACCGTTAGTCAACGTGAATGAAGCACTGCTAAACTACCTAAGATAGATAATATTGATTTATAATACACACGACTTTGGATTTGAGATATATCTTTGAGTAGTTACTCCCGTCAAATTGAACACAACGACATCATTTCATATGATATGGAAGTCGACTCATTCAAAGATATTCAAACGATGGCCGGATTAAAGGGGATGGGCGTAATAACTCTTTTTCCATACCAGTTGAGGGGAGATTTGAAGTAAATGCAAGTCGATTTCTTTGTTTCTTGAATGACTAACATGAAGTTTAGCATAGTTGATAAGTTAAGAATTTTACGTATCTAGCTTTTATACATCTTACAAAGCTTTCTAACGCCCAAGTTGTATATATACTCTTTTAACACCTCAATCATAACTCGCTCTCGCGGGATTGTGTATTGTTGTTGTTGTATATATACTCTAACATTATTAGCTAATAACTAATATTTAGCTACATAAATATAGGGATTCTCCTTGTTAAGAAAAGTTTTTACCCTTTTTTTTTGCTTTAAAAAAAAATAATAATAAATTAAGAATTCATATTAATTTACCCCCTATTCAATAGGTAGTGGTTGTGCTTAGAGCAGGAGGTACGGTGGTGCCAAACTTGGTGCCAACGAGTTTGGCGCGACGCCAAGTTTGGCGCACCGTTACCACGCTCGCGCCAAGAGGCCTTGCGCCAAACCTAACAGCCCACGTTTTTTTTTTCTTTTTTTCTTTTTTTTTTTTTTTTTTTTAAATGTGGCCGTTGCATTCAAAAATATAGCCGTTGCAAACGGCTAGTTTTGTGTTTTTTTGATTTTTTGACCTCTTTTTTACCACTTTTACCCACTTTCAAATCCTATATAAACCTTATCACTTATACCACTTCACACACACTTCAAATACATCTCAACTTCAATATTTTTTCAAGAAAATGAATCCCAACAACACCCCTTGGATCAATCGAATGCTTAACGATCCATCGAACCAAATGATCGGTTCGTCTTCGAATCCGAATCCGAACACCCAACAACAATACTTTCCTTCGTTTTCTCAACAAAACTCATGCGTCAATCCCGACGAATACGCTTTGTTTTCTCAATGGAAAATGCAACAACAACAACAACAAAACGAATCACAACCAAGATCGTCCCACCAATCGTTCCACCTTGTTGACGAATCCGAATCCGAAGAGGAAGCGGTCATCCCGACCCCCACGTCCAAAAAAACAAAAATGAAGGAACCGGCGAAGGCAAAGAAAACGAAAAAAAAGCAACCAACAACCGAAGAGGAAGCCGAGACCCAGCAACGAACGCGTAACGCATGGACCGACCAAGAAGAACTACTTTTGGCGCAAACTTACATTGAAGTATCCGAGGATCCAAAAGTCGGTGCGGATCAAGGTAATGAAACGTTTTGGTATAAAGTTTTGGAAGCTTACAACAAGGAAGCAAAAAAACAAAAGTTTGTAACTCGTACCAAGAACATGCTTACCGGAAAGTGGACTCCGATGAATCGTTGTGTCGGGAAGTTTAATTCGATTGTGAATGAAACGGCTGTTATGAGTGGGGAGAACGATATGGATTTCATGGAACGTTGCCACACTTTGTACAAACGATATCATGGCGATTTTAAACATTCGTCGGCTTGGAAGTTTTTGAAGGACAAGCATAAGTGGAAAATTCCGGACTCAACAAATGCAAGACGTAATCGTCTTCGGGTTACGGAAGAGGATCCCGAGCATTTTGGACCCGACGCATTGCCAAGGCCGGACGGGGTGTACCGGATCGCAAAGAGCCAACGTTCGTCTAACTCGACCGCAAGTTCCGGTTCAAACCCGGAAATGTTTTCACAAATGATGGAAAAACAATACGAGTTGGAGCGAAAAATGAAGCAAGATGTTCTTGAGCGGGAGTCTCGAGCGAGGGTCGATTTAATCGAAACTCAAAGGATAGCCGAAGATATGCGGGTGCTATCTATGGACACAAGCACGCTCGATCCGATGAACGCGGCAATCGTGAGGGCCCAACAAGCACGGATCCGGGCAAAATATGCACAAGAATAATTATGTTATGTTTTTTTAAGTTTATTGTTTTTTTTTATTTCTTGTAATGTTTTTTTTTATGAATAAAGTAATTTTAGGATATATTGTTTTTAAATTTTATAAAAAAATAAAAAATAAAAAAATTGAGTTTGGCACCAAAAATTCTGGTGCCAACGGATACCCCAGAAATGTGGTGCCAAACAGTTTCTGGTGCCAAACTCAAAAACTGCTGACGTGGCAGTTTGGCACGAGCTTGGCACCACACTTTGGCACCACTGTACCCAGTGCTCTTAGAAACTAACACTTGAATCGAAGACAACTTGATACTGTTCCAAACATGTAAGTCTTGCACACGTCGTGGTATATAAACAAGAATAGTTTCTTTTCTTTGATCTATGTGCGATTAAAAGCAGACCATCCTTTTCACAACGCATATCTTACATTTGTAGCACCGTCATTCCATTTCATTAGCTTGTATCTTGCATATAGATGCCAATACACGATGTGTGTGATCGAGTTAACCATTGGTAGAACATCACC
This sequence comes from Chrysanthemum makinoi, assembly GCA_910596185.1. Taxonomy (NCBI): domain Eukaryota; kingdom Viridiplantae; phylum Streptophyta; class Magnoliopsida; order Asterales; family Asteraceae; genus Chrysanthemum; species Chrysanthemum makinoi. The sequence goes on along the minus strand of OU343220.1, from coordinate 316,135,139 downwards.
TCATAATTTATTCAAGGTATAACCGTGCATTCATCCTCTATAATTTTGATGCAATCATAAACCACTTGACAGAGCAATGGCTCTGCCATTCTGGCTCAACCACAATATTATCTCGTTCGTCTGGCCCTCCCATGAGCAACCACCATCAGCTATGAACTTGTCATGCGTTGAGAAGGTTGTAGTTGTAAAATTTATTATTTGTCTATATATGTCGCTAAATATTGTAGTTGCAAAATCTCAAAGTGTGAGTTGTTACAATCAAATAATATGTAGCAGGTGCACCACCCATTTAACAATAAAACATTTTTAGCTAATTCTAAAGGAGGTATAGTATTTGAAGCTCGTTAAACCAAGTTACATATTCGATAGATCTAATCCCCTTCAATCTCTTTGATAAAGGATACGCCCATTGTACATAACTTTATCAATTTATTTTATAAAACATTAGGAATTGAACGTCATATGTTTCATCTTTCATAAAACCATAAATTATACTACTAATATCCAGCTACATAAACAAATGGACTTCCAAAGTTTGGAGCGAGAAAGTTAGAAATCCTTGTTAGAAAAAGTTTATAGATTTGGTTCTTTTAAAAATATGAAGAATTGATATAAAGCAATCTCTTATACGATTATTGTTGTTAAGCATTACAACCAACATGAGGATGTTTTCTTCAAATGTAAAGATGTAATCTTCAAACGCACCATTTCAATAATAAGGTCACTTACCTTCTGTTCCTTCCATGCATCTTTCGAATGAATGTGATTCCACAAAACATAAGTCGAAGCAGCAAATACTAAACGACTTATCCGCTTGTGAAAGAGTTTCTATTCGAACTCGGGACCAGCCAAGCCACAATGTCATATAACTTAGCAGGAGCATTATGTATATTTGCCTTCTGTACCACCATGCGCCACACTTTAAATGAGTAGGGACACTCAAAAAAAGGTGTTCATGCGAATCTTGAATAAGCTTACACAAAGGACACCAAAGCAGGTTTAAGTCGATGTTATCACCGACATCCCATTGCCTCATTCTATCCTGTGTTTTCAACTTTTGAACCATAATAAGCCATAAGAGGAATGCATGTCTTAGGAATACAAGATGTGTGCCAAACAACACGAAACCAATCAACCTCTTGACCTCTTGGACAAATTGATTACCTACTAGCTTAACAGCAAAAGTGAATTACCATCACTTTTGCGCCATAAAACTTGATCCTCTCTATTAGAAAAAATTGGAATATCAAGAAGATTTAAAGCGGTAAAAAGGTCTAACCAAGTTTGGGAAATTCCACGAACCACTGTTCACCATGTCTACCACGCTTTCTTGAAGGTCAAACCCCTCTCTAGTAATACTACACCGATTATTGTTGTTAAGCATTACAGCGAAACCAATATCAGGATGGGAGATTGCTAAATAACAATATTCACACATAACATCCATATACATTGTGGTATTTTACCTAGAAAAGTTTTTTTTTTCTTTTTACTATGTGGGTTTCCATGTTGTCAAGGTTTTCAAGAAACATATCTTACATTGACGGTACCCCACACTCGAGCTAACCAGAAAATGTTATTGATACTAATATAGGAAAAACAATGTGGTTCCACTTCATTTACATATATAGACCCCAATACATGACGAGTGTTAGCATGTGAGTTAACCATTATTAATCTCTCAATGTTAAACACCTTTTTTCCAAGGTATAGCGACTCATTTCTCCTCCACGATCTTCATACAATCGTCACTTGATCAGGCAATGGCTTACCATCACCAAACGTGATTGGGGTTGGTTCAAACACAATGATATCTCTTTCGCATGTCCCTCCATGAGAAACAACCTTGTTGTCGAACCATGTCGCACTTTGTGAAATCGACTTCGGTCATATTAGAATCTTCAGTGAATCCAAACCATCTATCCATTTCAACTTCATTACAGCCTTTGCAGCCTTCCATAGTTCAATTTTCGTGTTCCTAATTTGTACATAATCTTTTATCTTATGAATTTTGAGATTGTTTCATCTACACGTTTGTAGTCAGAACATTATAAGTCAAGTATAAATACCATGACCATCTATCCATTTCAACTTCATTAGGCGCCCCAGAATTTATACGATAACAAATTATAACACACATGTCTACACATATTTTTATTGAATAAAAAAACAATTAGATGAGAAAATAAAATATGTTATATGTTGAACGTTTAAATCGTTAGTTTGCATTATATCTAATAAAACCGGAATACTTTTCATATACCAACAGTGGTCTCATTATCAATTTTTGCCCAAGGCCCCCAAAACCTCGAGGACGGCCGTGACGGTGGTTATGTTGAAATCTTAGTTCAATGTTTTATTCTTTAATTTTGTTCATCTATCAAACCATGTTCTTCCAATCGTGAAATAAGATCAGGGTGATTATGTTTAAGAATAGTTTGCACACTATAAAATGTGATGTTCACAGGAACAAAATACCTAGATACGGCACATTTAAAACACAACATACAACGCACACAAGTAGAGCTGTAAACGAACCGAATAAACATGAACGGATCTTTGTTCATGTTCGTTCATTTAATTTTAACCGGACAAAATAAACGGACACGAACACTTAAACGGACGAATTTTCTTGTTCATGTTCGTTTATTAAGAAAATGAGTTGTTCATATTCATTTATGTCCGTTCATGAACACACTAAACGAATGCAAAACCAACATAAACGATCAGACATAAATGAATAGAGACAAACAAATATAAAATTTATTAAATTATGCATTATATATTATTTTATAAGTGTTATTTTGTTAAAAAAAAAACAACTTTAAAATTATATAATTAAAATAGATAATATACGAACATAAATAAATAAATGAACATAAACGAATGTTGACGAACGCATAATCAAACATTCACGGACATAAATGAACGGATGTGACTTTTGTTCATGTTCGTTCATTTAACTAAACAAACGTAAAAATTTATTCATGTTCGTTCATTTGATAAATAAACGAACTTTTTACCAAACGACTCATGAAATGTCTATTAAACATTCAGTTCCTTTATAGCCCTACAAACAAGTATGTTCTAAACTTTAAATAAATGATAATTCTTCCTGCAAAATATTTTTACTTATCTTTTTATATACAAGATCATAATATATATAAAAAAGAAAATGATCGGTTAAATGATATTTTTACTTATCTTTTTTTATAACTTTTTACACGTAATGGCCACCAAACTCACCGGCGGTGGTGACGTTTGACGCTCAGTGGTGGGTTTTGGCACTGGTTTGATGATGCACTATTAGTTTTTATGTGATTTCTTTGATGGTCATAATTGTAGCAGTTTGTTAGTAGATTTGAAAGTATGTTGAATGATCGCTTGACATTGACGTGAAAATAATGAGTTTGCATGCTAATGCTGAAGAAGAGGTGGTCGTCCAAATAGGTTGTTTATCACATGCCGGAAAGGAAAATTAATGCCAGAAAGTAGCAACAGGTGTTTGACATGAGCAGTGAAGAAATTTTTGAATAAAAATTTGGATTGAGTTTTATGTTATTAATAAAAGAGGTGATATAGCATAAGAAAAAAAAATACGAAAATGAAGGTAGCCTCTGGTCCATCATTAACCGTGACGATCGAGGGCAAAGAGTTTCAAATTTGATTTTGTTTTCACAAATCCCAAGTTAGAGCAAATATAGAAAAAAAAAAGTGAAAGAATTATTATTATTATTATTATTTTAATTTCGACTACTTGTTAAGAAATATTTATGTACTTTTGGAAACTTGATGCTAAAATAATTTCTTATTTTATCCGATGTGGGACACAAAGTTGGGTTTCATCAAATAATAATAAGGAATGTATAGATTTACTCTTAACTCATACATTTTGCACTTTTTGTAATCAATAACATGCAATATAATCATTTTTGTTAGAGTTAATTACATAAATGGTCACTGTGGTTTGGTCAATTTTTCACTTTCAGTCACTAAAGTTTTTTTTTTTTACTAGTTCAGTCACTGTGGTTTGCATATGTTACAGATTCAGTCCATATCCCATTAAAATGACCAAAAAGTCTTTGTCATCTTCTTTTTCAAATCTTTTCACAATTAAGTAGCGGCGTTAGTCCTTTATACTAACGGTCGTTAGTCCTTTATACGTTTTCATCCGTATTTACACGTTTTCGTACGTATTTACACGTTTTCGTCCGTTTTTACACGTTTTCATCCGTATTTACACGTTTTCGTCTGTTTTTACACGTTTTCGTCCGTATTTACACGTTTTCGTCCGTTTTTACACGTTTTTGTCTGTTTTTACACGTTTTCATCCGTATTTACACGTTTTCGTCCGTTTTTACACGTTTTCATCTTTTTTTACATGTTTTTGTCTGTTTTTACACGTTTTCATCCGTATTTACACGTTTTCGTCCGTTTTCACACGTTTTAGTCTGTTTTTACACGTTTTCATCCGTTTTTGCACGTTTTCAACCATAATTACATGTTTTCGTCCGTTTTTACGCGTTTTCATCCGTATTTACATGTTTTCGTCCGTTTTTACACGTTTTCATCCGTATTTACACGTTTTCGTCTCTTTTTACACGTTTTCATCCGTATTTACACGTTTTCGTCTATTTTTACACGTTTTCGTCCGTTTTTACACGTTTTCGTCCGTTTTACACGTTTTTGTCTGTTTTTACACGTTTTCGTCCGTTTTTACACGTTTTTGTCTGTTTTACACGTTTTCATCCGTATTTACACGTTTTCGTCCGTTTTTACACGTTTTCATCTGTTTTTACACGTTTTTGTCTGTTTTTACACGTTTTCATCCGTATCTACACGTTTTCGTCCGTTTTTGCACGTTTTCATCCATAATTACACGTTTTCGTCCGTTTTTACGCGTTTTCATCCGTATTTACATGTTTTCGTCCGTTTTTACACGTTTTCGTCCGTTTTTACACATTTTCGTCCGTTTTTATACGTTTTTGTCCGTATTTACACGTTTTCATTCGTTTTTACACGTTTTCGTCCGTATTTACACGTTTTCGTCCGTTTTTACACGTTTTCGTCCGTATTTACACGTTTTCGTCGGTTTTTACATGTTTTCATTCGTATTTACATGTTTTCGTCTGTTTTTACACGTTTTCATGCGAATTTACATGTTTTTGTCCGTATTTACACATTTTTGTCTGTATTTACACATGTATAAACGGATGAAAATGTGTAAAAACAGATGAAAACGTGTAAATACGGATGAAAACGTGTCAAAAGAGATGAAAACATGTAAAAATGGATGAAAATGTGTAAATACGGATGAAAACATGTAAATACGGATGAAAACGTGTAAAAATTGACGAAAACGTGTTATTACGGATGAAAACGTGTAAAAACGGACGAAAATGTGTAAATACGGATGAAAACGTGTAAAAACTGACGAAAACGTGTAAATACATATGAAAACGTGTAAAATCAGACGAAAACATGTAAAAACGGATGAAAACGTGTAAATACGGATGAAAACGTGTAAAAACAGACAAAAATGTGTGAAAATGGACGAAAACGTGTAATTACGGATGAAAACATGTAAATACGGATGAAAACTTGTAAAAACGGATGAAAACGTGTAAAAACAGATGAAAACGTGTAAAAACGCATGAACACGTGTAAAAATAGACGAAAACATGTAAATACAAACGAAAACGTGTGAAAACCGACGAAAACGTGGAAATACGGACGAAAACGTGTAAAAACTGACGAAAACGTGTAAATGCGGATGAAAACGTGTAAAAAGAGACGAAAACGTGTAAAAACGGACGAAAACGTGTAAATACAGATGAAAACGTGTAAAAACGGACGAAAACGTGTAAAATCGGACGAAAACGTGTAATTATGGACGAAAACGTGTAAATGCAGACGAAAACGTGTAAAAACAGACAAAAAGGTGTAAAAACGGACGAAAACGTGTAGAAACATACGAAAACATGTAAATACGGATGAAAACGTGTAAAAACAGACGAAAACGTGTAAAATCAGATGAAAACGTGTAAAAACGGATGAAAACACGTAAATACAGATGAAAACGTGTAAAAACAGACGAAAACGTATAAAAACGGACGTAAACGTGTAAATATGGACGAAAACATGTAAATGCATACGAAAGCGTGTAAAAACGGACGAAAACGTGTAAATATGGACGAAAACGTGTAAATGCAGACGAAAACGTGTAAAAACAAACGAAAAAGTGTAAAAACGGACGAAAACGTGTAAATACGGACGAAAACGTGTAAATACGGATGAAAACGTATAAAGAACTAACGACCGTTAGTCCTTTATACTAACGGTCGTTAGTTAATTGTGAAAAGATTTTAAAAAGAAGATGACAAGGACTTTTTGGTCATTTTATTCGGATATGGACTGGATCTGTAACATATACAAACCACAGTGACTGAACTAGTCAAAAAAAACTTTAGTGACTAAAAGTGAAAAAATGGCCAAACCACAGTGACCATTTATGTAATTAACTCTTTTTGTTATTACCATGCAATTTTAGTCGGTTTGCTTCTAAACCTTCCATTATAATTGGATTCAAAGATCTTCCATGAAGTATTTCATTATCCCAAGTTTTTTTTTTTTTTTTTTTTTTTACGTTTGTTTATTTTTGTTATTACCAACACAATATTATTGTTTGATTAGATCATTTACAAGTCTAAAAATAATTTGTACACTATAAAATGTGATACTCAATGGTGCTAGGAACATTATACCAAGATACAACAGAGTTAAAACACAGCATACAGTGCACACATGCATGTTCTTGGAGCTTTGAGCCTCGTTTTAAACATGAAGCCCGCCCCATTCTTTGAGCGTATCTACAAACGTGTTTATACTTTATAGACAAAAAGGAACCCACAATAATATTTCCTACATCACAACATATTGTATGAGGAATACATCTTAAAGGGCAATTCTTTTTAATCTATACCCCCTTTTACAGTTGAAGTCAATTATAAGCGTCACCCGACAGTTGAGCAAAATTGTTGCAAATACTAATGATTGAAACAACAATGCGATTGAATTTGGCCTCACTAGCTCGTTTGTAATCACTTTGATTTCAGAATACGTATTATAATGAAAATATATGGCACCGTTAGACGTTATGGTGCACGGCCAATCTAAAGTAAGACTACAATGTGATCGCACTTGACTTGCATATAGACGCCAATACACGACTCTTGTTAACTTGCGTGTTAACCGTTAGTCAACGTGAATGAAGCACTGCTAAACTACCTAAGATAGATAATATTGATTTATAATATATACGACTTTAGATTTGAGATATATCTTTGAGTAGTCACTCCCGTCAAATTGAACACAACGACATCATTTCATATGATATGGAAGTCGACTCATTCAAAGATATTCAACCGATGGCCGGATTAAATGGGATGGGCGTAATAACTTTTTTTCCATACCGGTTGAGGGGAGATTTGAGGACCAATTGTGCATATATAAATAATTGAGGGTTTTTATACAAAATTAACACTACAACACAAAACATCCATATACATTGTGGTATTTTACCTGGAAAAGTTTTATTTATTTTTTTTTTTTTTACTATGTGGGTTTCCATGTTGTCAAGGTTTTCAAGAAACATATCTTACATTGACGGTACCCCACACTCGAGCTAACCAAAAAATGTTATTGATACTAATATAGGAAAAACAATGTGGTTCCACTTCATTTACATATATAGACCCCAATACATGACGAGTGTTAGCATGTGAGTTAACCATTATTAATCTCTCAATGTTAAACACCTTTTTTCCAAGGTATAGCGACTCATTTCTCCTCCACGATCTTCATACAATCGTCACTTGATCAGGCAATGGCTTACCATCACCAAACGTGATTGGGGTTGGTTCAAACACAATGATATCTCTTTCGCATGTCCCTGCATGAGCAACAACCTTGTTTTCGAACCATGTAGCACTTTGTGAATCTGAATTCTGTCATATTAGAATCTTCAGTGAATCCAAACCATCTATCCATTTCAACTTCATTACAACCTTTGCAGCCTTCCATAGTTCAATTTTCGTGTTCCTAATTTGTACAGAATCTTTTATCTTATGAATTTTGAAATTGTTTCATCTACACGTTTGTAGTCAGAACATTATAAGTCAAGTATAAATACCATGACCATCTATCCATTTCAACTTCATTAGGCGCCCCAGAATTTATACGATAACAAATTATAACACACATGTCTACACATAGTTTTATTGAATAAAAAAACAATTAGATGAGAAAATAAAATATGTTATATGTTGAACGTTTAAATCGTTAGTTTTCATTATATCTAATAAAACCGGAATACTTTTCATATACCAACAGTGGTGATAACGCTCAGATTGTGCATGTTTTTAGTAGCGTTATGTGTGCTTTTATATATGTTATTTGGTTATATTTGCGTAATTATAGTGCTTAAACGCATCAAAAGATGTTTGTCTAGTGTTTATAACCAAGTGCAGGGAAACGGAAGGAAAGTAAAGAAATGTCAGCAAATAGAAGATTCTCGTTTCAGTGAAGCTTAAATCAAGTATCTCAAGGACCTTTGAAGACCATAGTGATTGAAGAACCAAGTTCTACAAGATAAAGAGAAAAAAAATATCAAGTTTCCGTATCTCAGGAGATCCAACCGGATCGGTTGCTCATGCAACCGGATCGGCTGGAATATGACCAGAAACGACATTATGACCACCACCAACCGTTCGGTCGCAACCCGCAACCGGAACGGTTGGCCACTTTTGTAGAAGACCAACCGGATCGGTTGGTCGTATAACCGATTCGGTTGGAGAAGCTGCAGTTGCCAAATCTTCATCACTAAGCCTCCCCTTTGCATCCAAACGATTCTAGGTCCTTCTCTTGGTGTATTCTAGTCCCTTCCTTACTCCTTGGAGGCCAAGTTCAGCAATTAATACCCTAGGCTTTGGAACTAGTATAAATAGAGGCCATTTGTGAGCATATGAGACACACCTTAGATACAAATCTCTCTACTCATCAAAACAAAGCTTTAAGCTCTCATAATTCGTCCTTAGAAGCCCAGGGAAGTTTGGAGTTCCAGAAGTTCCACATTTGGAGGCCAAATCACCAAGAAGTCTACCACAATACTTTGGGAATCATTACTACACCATTTGTAATCTTATTCCAAGCATTGTAAGACTTTTAATCATGTTTTCTAATGTTCAAAGTTCTGAGTTTATGTTCATGTTTGCTATGAGTGGCTAGTTTCTTTATACACTTGCTTAAATGATGTTGATTATCATATGATTAGTTAGATTGTGTTAACATGTTTTAATTCAATTTCAAGTTGATTCTAAGATCCAATTGTGCTAAAGTTTCATAGTGACATTTGTTAATCAAGTTTGGCTAATTGATAGTAATCGTTGGGGTCGAAAGAACTTATTGTTATTCAACTAGTCATAATCATTTTGTCTATGGATGATTGTTTTTACCCCTTATTCTTGATTATACAAAGGAACTAAGGTGTGGTTGTAATAGAAACGCTTTTTGATTATCAAATTGGATTGGTTGGAAATATCTAAAAGGTCGTAAGATTAGTTGTTGAGAATCAATTGTAGCCTTTTGTCTATGATCGGTTACCTTTTGTATTGACCATTTCTTAAGCAATTTGATGAACAAGTGGATGTTTTTGTGTTTAAGTTTATGTATGTAAACTTATGAAACTTGAATTGATCTTGAATTGATTGGTTAAAACTTAATGCTTGTTTTTATGAACTAAAATCTTGACGAAGGTTTAACTTGTAAGAACAATAGATTAGTCTTCCAACTAATTATCATAACCAACATGTTAAGAGGTTAACACAATCACATTAATCTGTGATATGAAACTAGTTTAAGCAAGTGTAGATTTTAATCATCTGAATTTCATTATATCTATTTGCTTTGTTATATGTTTTGGATAGACTCTGTTGATTCAAACTTGTGCTTAGATTCACTCAAATCCCTGCGAACGATCCCGACTTACCTTCATAATCTTGCTATAACGGACGAGTATACTTGCTCGTATGTGTTATTGGTAATATTGGTAATTCACCTTTTATAAATTTAAAACTTGTACACAACCAGCACATCAAGTTTTTGGCGTCGCTGTCTGGGATTTGATTGTGTTTCAGCAAGTTTTTGAATTTCCCTCGGTCGATTCAACCAAAAAAAAATTTTCTCTCAGAAACCTTAACAGGATCAGGTTGTCTCTCAACCGAATCGATTACGATTTTACCCATTACCCAACTGGTCTAACCGATCGGTCGCAACCCGCAACCGATCTGGTTACCCACTCTGACCCATAAAAACTGTTTTCGTTGTTTGTCCGTGTGTTTAGATATTTCCTGGATTCTCTAGGACATTGTATGAACACTCGAGCAGCGGGAATAGAACCAATTACACCTCTTACCAACCCCTAACGTTTGATTCGAAGAAGAAGAAGAACACTTTTCATACCATTAGAAAATCGTGTACCAAGAGTACCAAACCCACCATTTGATAACCTCGTAGAAGCCAAAATTGTTTACAACCCTTTCACCAATTTACCTTTTCCCATGGCGGACGATCAACCCATGTGGGGAACCAACCGAGCCGTAGCACCAACTCCCGGAAGTGCTATTGTTGCTATCAATCTTGGTGACAACTTCACCATGAAGGGACATCACCTTTCTATGATCAAAGACCGTCAATTCGATGGCCGTGCGCGGGCCGATCCGCACAAGCACATTGCCGAATTCATCGAAATTTGCGGCATGTTCCGTTATGGCGACACCGATGTCAATGCCATCAAACTCAAACTTTTCCCATCATCACTCGCCGGAGATGCTAAAGTATGGTACAATGAATTAACTCCAGGAATCATCAATACTTGGGAGGAGATGAGGCAAGATTTTGTAAGCCGATTCTTTCCACCTGCCATGTTTGATCGATTAATGGGAGAAATTCGTGCTTTCACCCAAAACCCAAACAAATCACTTGTCGAAGCTTGGCTTCGAATGAAAGATTTGCTTCGTAGTTGTCATGGGCATGGACTATCCAAAGGAACCATTATCCAAATCTTTTACTGTAAAACCTGAAAATTTAAAATCCGAATAAAGACTAAAATACCCTTGGAACTAAAAATTATAAAATACGTAAAATATATTTCTAACACTTAAAGAAATTAAAAGATTAACTTGCGAATACTTAAAAACCCTAACTAAAATATATTACGTAATTGATTTGGTACGACGAAGAGTTAAAGTTTCGTAAATATTTTGGGGTCGTGTTCTTTTGTGTTCGTGAGCCAAGGCCGAAGCCCATGGTGGCGAGGTGAAGGTGTTCGGTTGGACCCAGACCCAAACCCAATTACTTTCCTAGTTTAACTCAAATACTACAACTATATATACCATACATAATCATAAGTTTGGAACCCTAGTTATTTTGCTCTTTCTTTTTCTTTTTCTCCCTATTCGGCCGAACCATAACAAACAACCCTTGGTGTCGATTTTGCTCAATCAAGTGAAGGTATATCGTTTATTTGTCTTCCTTTAACGTACCTTGCATGAATATGTCAAGTTATATTTTGTTTCGTCGCGTTTTCTTGTTTTCTTTTGTGGCCGAGAGTTGTGAACCGAAACAACAAGAAACCCTAATTAATTTAACTAGTAACTAATAAGAGACATGTAACGTGATAAGTGATATTGAATCGGGTCGTGTATATGTTGAGTTAACCTAGACCGAAACATGCATGAGTTTGGACCGAGGCATGCATGACTTTCGAATAGGGTGTAAAACATTATAACTTGATTATGTAACATGTTTAGATGAGCTAATACTAGTGTAAAACCCTAATAACCGAAACCCTAATTTGATTCGAGTTACATATGAGTTTTTGAAGATGCATTAATTAAGTAAAGGTTATGTGAACATAAACCCTAGTTAAATATGTAAAGCGTATAAAGTATACTAAATCCTAATAACTTATATGTCACATAAAATCATAAACGTGTACGGTGAAACATAAAAAGGAAAGATTATTTTGTGACGTGTTAGGTTAAGTAACTAGTCATTAAAAGACGTAACATGTAAGTTAATATACATTAATGAGACATTTAAGAATGAGAAAACCCTAACTTTAATAAAAGACGTATGAAACCCTAATTTACGATATTAATATTAAAACATTTAAATCTCATTTAATATGGAAACCCTAAAATATTAAAGGATCATTGTGACGATTTCGGAATCATTAATAATATATACGACATTAATGTATATAGGTTCTGTGAAGAAGGAGTAATTCTTTGCTTCCCTGTTTCGACTTTTGATCTTTTGCTTTCGAATAAGGTACGGATATTCTGACCTTTTCAGTAAAGGTTTCGTATAAGTTTTCTTTTCGTTTTCATATTAGGATTTCCTAAACCTTTGCTATGAACCCTAATGTGTATATTTGAGCTGTTGCTTATCTGAACTTTGATTTTTGAATCATAAAACATTTGATTTTGAAACTATATGATATGAAGACTTTGATTTTGAAAACATGATTAAACATTTGATAAAATATGATCTATGTCAGTTATGACATTCTTATTTGATTTCTGATAGTTTGACACCCGAGCCAATTATAACTAGTCATGGGGGTTCCATGTCCGTGTCAGCAAATGCACTTCTGACATGACTCTAGGGCAGTAGAGTGATGTTCTGCCACGTCCCTTATCTGTTATCTGTATGAGCTCAATTTGAATTATATTATGAATATTTGTCTGTGGGGCGTATGGATGCATCCTAGATCTGTTATATGCCATATATTATCTGTTATATGCTATATGTTATCTGATGATTGATGCTGCGTGCATGCACGTCCTTCATAACTCTGGTAGGTCTCCCCTACAAATATGTTGCCTTATGTGATTATGATATGTTTCTGATATGGCATATGTGTCTGGGCTTCGAGGTAGTTAACTATAAAACTTATTCGTATATTCTGAATTATCTTTTGAAATGAATATGACTTCACTGTTTTCTTTCACTTTATTTCGTATTCGTTCTCGTTTCGTATTCGTTTTGCTTGTATATCTGTTCACTGGGCTTTTGAAGCTCAGCCGCACTTTTCTTTTCTTCCGCGGCAGGTATCTAAACATTGGAGCTGGGTATTGCTTTGGGATGAGTGCTGAGTGGACTTACCTTAGAGATTTTAGCTTTGATATTATGATGCCATTTAGACTTTATACTTTAGACATTTCATTTGGAGTTTATTTTTCCGCTGGGACCTATGTATTGAAGTCTTTTGACTTGGATTATTTCAATATTTATGTTGAGATTTCTTTTGGTTTATATGTTTGCTTTGATATGACACCATTACTTGTGATTCCTTTACCCTTGTGGGGTCGGGGCGTTACAATTTATGGCATCAGAGCCCAGGTTTACGACTTGTAGTCAGGACCTGTGACATATGGAGCCTAGGTTTTGAGACTTTAGGGTTTAGGGTTTGACCTGTGAGGATTTGGGTAGACTTTAGGATTCCTTCGTACTTCCATTTCGTATCTCACCTTTGTTCATTTTGCTAATCGTTTGGATATCGTTCAGATGGTTCAAACTCGTCGTAACGGCAACTCGGGAGGGGACGATGATGCTACTGACATGGATGCTGCGATTGCGAATGCTCTCAACTCTCTTTTCCCTGGTTTGACTACACCTGAGATGATGGAGCAGGTGATCAACAACATTCGTAATCAGAATGGTGCTTCGGGTAGTGGTGGAGGAAATCAACCCGTCGGTATTCATACTTGGCTCGAGCGTTTCGGTAAGCTGAAGCCTCTTTCGTTTAGCACTGCTGCTACTCCTACTGAGGCCGAGGACTGGATCACTCATATTGAGAAGCTGTTTGAAGTACTGGGTTGTGGAGACGAGTTTAAGACTCGTTTGGCTTCATTCAAATTGGAAGGTGATGCTTTGAGTTGGTGGAAAGCATTGAAACAAGAAAGAGGAGGTGACGCTTTTGCTGTGACTTGTACTTGGACTGAGTTTCGGACTATCTTCTATAACCGTTACTTCCCTGATGCTGAGCAGCAAAGGTATGAGAGGGATTATCAGGCGATCTACCAGTTTGATCATGAGACCTCTAATGAGTACATGAGTAGGTTTATGAGGTTGGTGAGTTTTGTTGGAGTGATTGCTGGAGATGGTAGGCGTCAAGCTAAGCACTTCAAGTGGGGACTGAAGAAGTGGGTGTTGGACCGATTGCTTAATATTGAGTATGAGAATGTGTCGGCCTGCAATGACGCAGCTCGTAACATTGAGATCTTTCATGAGGTTTCGGGTTCTAACAAGCGTAATCGCGATGGTGATCGGATTCAAGGTAGGACTCAAGGCAATGACTATAAGGGAAACTCTGGTAGGAGTTATGATTCGAGAGGTCATGTGGATAGGAGTTATGATCAGCGGGGTCAGTCGGGAAGGAATGTTGACACTGGACGTTCTGAGTCGAGGGGTCAAGATAATAGAAATGCTGGTAGGAATGGAAGTGATCGTCAGAACCAAGGTAACAATAACCAGCGTTACAACAGGGATCAGCCAGCTAGAGGAACAAATCAGGGTCGTGCTTCAGGATCTTCTAGTCAGCAGAGGACAGCTGAGGTTTTGCCACCCCCACCTATTTGTACTACTTGTGGAAAGGCTCATCCAGGGCAGTGTTTCAAGGCTACTGGTGGATGTTTTGGTTGTGGTTCCACTACTCACAAGATTAAGGATTGCCCTAAGAAGAATCCGGCAGTTCCTGGAAACTACATCAAGCCGCCAACTACTACTGGACGTGTTTATGCTACTACTCGTAACCAGGCGGAGCGAACTTCAGGTACCATTACGGGCACTCTTTTCATTGATGATTTTGCTGTCTTCGTTTTATTTGATACTGGCGCCACACACTCCATTATATCTATCACATCTGCTAAGAAACTTAATATGAAGCCCAAACCGTTAACAAATCACTTATCGATTTCTACGCCTATGAAAAATCATGTGATCATTGATCATAAATATGTTAAGTGTCCTCTTCGTTTTGATGATCGTATTCGCTTTGCAAATCTGTATCCTCTCAATATGGTCGACTTTGATATCATTCTAGGCATGGATTGGTTGGCTTACCATAGAGCTTCAATCGACTGCCATGCTAGAACGGTGATCTTTGGAGACGTAAAACATCCTGAATTCGTTTATCATGGTTCTCAACCCCTTAAATCTGTTAAGCTCATTTCCGCTATGAAGGCACGGATCATGATTGCTCATGGGTGCCAAGGTTTTCTAGCATCTGTTAAGGACACATCTTTGGAGAGTCCTAACATTGAAAGTCTTTCGGTTGTTTGCGAATTTGCTGACGTTTTTCCGGATGAACTCCCTGGACTTCCCCCAGCTCGAGAAGTTGAGTTTAGCATTGAATTAATTCCTGGTGCTGAACCGATTTCGAAGGCTCCGTATCGTATGGCACCTGTAGAACTGAAGGAGTTGAAGGAACAGCTGCAAGAGATGATAGAAAGTGGATTTATTCGCCCTAGTGTTTCTCCATGGGGTGCACCTGTCTTGTTTGTGAGGAAGAAGGATGGAAGCATGCGCCTATGTATCGACTATCGTGAACTCAATCGTATTACTATTCGTAACCGTTATCCTTTGCCGCGTATAGATGACTTGTTTGATCAACTGCAAGGAGCTAAGTTCTTTTCGAAGATTGACCTGAGGTCTGGCTACCATCAGTTACGTGTGAAGGAGCAAGATGTTCCTAAGACCGCGTTTCGTACCAGATATGGTCATTACGAATTTCTCGTTATGCCTTTTGGTTTGACCAATGCGCCTGCTGTGTTTATGGACCTGATGAATCGTGTTTTCCATGAGTTTCTCGACAAGTTCGTTATTGTTTTCATCGATGACATCTTGGTTTACTCTAAGTCTGAAGAAGAGCATGAAGAACATCTCCGTATAGTTTTGGAGATTTTGAGGAAGAAGAAGTTGTACGCCAAATTTTCGAAGTGCGAATTTTGGTTGAGACAAGTTGCTTTCCTTGGTCATATCGTATCAGCTGATGGTATTACCATGGATCCGTCTAAAGTTGAGGCTATCACTAAATGGCCAAGACCTACGACAGTAACTGAGGTCAGGAGTTTTCTTGGACTTGCTGGTTACTATAGACGTTTTGTTGAAGGTTTCTCTCGTCTAGCTTTGCCTTTAACCCAATTGATGAGGAAAGGTGAAAAGTTTGTATGGACGGATGAACGAGAGAAGAGTTTCGAAGAATTGAAGCGGAGATTGGTGTCGGCTCCCATTTTAAATCTTCCAACTGGTTCAGGAGGATTTCAAATCTACAGCGATGCATCTAAGAAAGGATTAGGCTGTGTTTTGATGCAACATGGGAAGGTAATAGCTTATGCTTCGAGGCAGCTAAAACCTTATGAGGAGAATTACCCAACCCACGATCTTGAGTTAGCTGCGGTGGTTTTTGCGTTGAAGATTTGGAGACATTACTTGTATGGAGAGACGTGTGATATATTCACTGATCATAAGAGTCTCAAGTATATTTTCACTCAGAAGGAACTTAACATGAGACAAAGAAGATGGTTAGAACTTCTTAAGGATTATGACACCAACATTCAGTACCATCCAGGTAAGGCTAATGTAGTTGCTGACGCACTTAGCCGGAAATCAGGCATTCTTGCGAGTATCAAGATTGAGCCTAGGATTTTGCGTGACTTAGAGAGTTTGGATGTTGAGTTGTGTGTACGAGGTTTTGGTGGATACTGGGCTAGTATGAAGGTGGAGTCGAACCTTATACTGCAAATTAAGGAAGCTCAGAAAGATGACGGCGAGCTGTGGGCCGTGGTGCAAAATGTTGAAGAAGGTAAGCAGACGGAGTTTAAGGTTGATAATGACGGTATTGTATGGTATGGAGATAGGCTTTGTGTTCCCAATGATCAGGTACTTCGTGAGAAAGTTATGACTGAAGCTCATAGTTCTCCTTTCACTATTCATCCTGGTTCTACCAAGATGTATAGGGATTTGAAGCAGTACTTTTGGTGGAACGGCATGAAGCAAGATGTGGCGACGTTTGTGTCGAAGTGTATGATTTGTCAGCAGGTTAAGATTGAACATCAGAGGGCTAGTGGATTGTTACAGCCATTGGAGATTCCAACATGGAAGTGGGATAAGATATCTATGGATTTTGTGACTGGATTACCTCTTACTAGGAAGAAGCATGATGCGATTTGGGTGGTTGTTGATCGACTAACCAAATCTGCTCATTTCTTGCCAATTAGGAAGGATTATGGTATTGGTAAATTGGTGGAGATTTTCAGCAAGAGATCGTTAGACTTCATGGTACTCCGACGTCTATTGTGTCCGATAGAGATCCGCGTTTTACTTCTCGTTTCTGGAAAGGTTTGCAGAAAGCTTGGGGTACTCGACTTAACTTTAGTACGGCATTTCATCCTCAAACAGATGGTCAGTCAGAGAGGACTATACAGACCTTAGAGGATATGCTAAGGGCTTGTGCTTTAGAATGGACTGGTAGTTGGGATGAATAGTTATGTTTAGTAGAGTTTGCTTATAACAACAGTTGGCATGCTAGCATTAAGGCGGCACCGTTTGAACTTCTTTATGGAAGGAAATGTAGAGCACCTATTTGTTGGGATGAAGTAGGTGAACGTCTAATCGAAGGTCCGGAAATGATTGAGATCACTAATGAGAAAGTAGCTGTTGCTAGAGAAAAGTTGAAGGAGGCTAGGTCTCGTCAGAAAAGTTATGCCAACAAGCATCGTCGTGATTTAGAGTTTCGAGTTGGTGATCGTGTGTTTTTGAAAGTTTCGCCGTTTAGAGGTGTGAAACGTTTTGGAATCAAGGGCAAGCTTAGTCCTCGATTTATTGGACCGTTTGAGATTCTTGAACGTATAGGAGAGGTTTCGTATCGTTTAGCACTTCCGCCTCAGTTATCGCATGTTCATGACGTTTTTCATGTATCACTCCTAAGGGGATACAACTATCATCCGTTACACGTTGCTTCTTATCCGTTTGATCAAATTCAATCTGATATGTCTTTATCTGAAGAACCAGAAGCGATTCTGGAAAGACAAGAAAGAGTTATGAGGAATAAAGTTATTCCATTCGTTAAGATTCTTTGGAAAAATCATCCTGAACGTGAGGCTACTTGGGAAACCGAGGAGTCGATGCGTGCTAGTTACCCTCATTTCTTTGAATAGTTTGGTATGTTCTCATTTCGTTTTCATTTTCGTTTTCATTTCGTTTCATTCAATTTTCGAGGACGAAAATTTTTCTTTAGAGGGGAAGAATTGTAAAACCTGAAAATTTAAAATCCGAATAAAGACTAAAATACCCTTGGAACTAAAAATTATAAAATACGTAAAATATATTTCTAACACTTAAAGAAATTAAAAGATTAACTTGCGAATACTTAAAAACCCTAACTAAAATATATTACGTAATTGATTTGGTACGACGAAGAGTTAAAGTTTCGTAAATATTTTGGGGTCGTGTTCTTTTGTGTTCGTGAGCCAAGGCCGAAGCCCATGGTGGCGAGGTGAAGGTGTTCGGTTGGACCCAAACCCAAACCCAATTACTTTCCTAGTTTAACTCAAATACTACAACTATATATACCATACATAATCATAAGTTTGGAACCCTAGTTATTTTGCTCTTTCTTTTTCTTTTTCTCCCTATTCGGCCGAACCATAACAAACAACCCTTGGTGTCGATTTTGCTCAATCAAGTGAAGGTATATCGTTTATTTGTCTTCCTTTAACGTACCTTGCATGAATATGTCAAGTTATATTTTGTTTCGTCGCGTTTTTCTTGTTTTCTTTTGTGGCCGAGAGTTGTGAACCGAAACAACAAGAAACCCTAATTAATTTAACTAGTAACTAATAAGAGACATGTAACGTGATAAGTGATATTGAATCGGGTCGTGTATATGTTGAGTTAACCTAGACCGAAACATGCATGAGTTTGGACCGAGGCATGCATGACTTTCGAATAGGGTGTAAAACATTATAACTTGATTATGTAACATGTTTAGATGAGCTAATACTAGTGTAAAACCCTAATAACCGAAACCCTAATTTGATTCGAGTTACATATGAGTTTTTGAAGATGCATTAATTAAGTAAAGGTTATGTGAACATAAACCCTAGTTAAATATGTAAAGCGTATAAAGTATACTAAATCCTAATAACTTATATGTCACATAAAATCATAAACGTGTACGGTGAAACATAAAAAGGAAAGATTATTTTGTGACGTGTTAGGTTAAGTAACTAGTCATTAAAAGACGTAACATGTAAGTTAATATACATTAATGAGACATTTAAGAATGAGAAAACCCTAACTTTAATAAAAGACGTATGAAACCCTAATTTACGATATTAATATTAAAACATTTAAATCTCATTTAATATGGAAACCCTAAAATATTAAAGGATCATTGTGACGATTTCGGAATCATTAATAATATATACGACATTAATGTATATAGGTTCTGTGAAGAAGGAGTAATTCTTTGCTTCCCTGTTTCGACTTTTGATCTTTTGCTTTCGAATAAGGTACGGATATTCTGACCTTTTCAGTAAAGGTTTCGTATAAGTTTTCTTTTCGTTTTCATATTAGGATTTCCTAAACCTTTGCTATGAACCCTAATGTGTATATTTGAGCTGTTGCTTATCTGAACTTTGATTTTTGAATCATAAAACATTTGATTTTGAAACTATATGATATGAAGACTTTGATTTTGAAAACATGATTAAACATTTGATAAAATATGATCTATGTCAGTTATGACATTCTTATTTGATTTCTGATAGTTTGACACCCGAGCCAATTATAACTAGTCATGGGGGTTCCATGTCCGTGTCAGCAAATGCACTTCTGACATGACTCTAGGGCAGTAGAGTGATGTTCTGCCACGTCCCTTATCTGTTATCTGTATGAGCTCAATTTGAATTATATTATGAATATTTGTCTGTGGGGCGTATGGATGCATCCTAGATCTGTTATATGCCATATATTATCTGTTATATGCTATATGTTATCTGATGATTGATGCTGCGTGCATGCACGTCCTTCATAACTCTGGTAGGTCTCCCCTACAAATATGTTGCCTTATGTGATTATGATATGTTTCTGATATGGCATATGTGTCTGGGCTTCGAGGTAGTTAACTATAAAACTTATTCGTATATTCTGAATTATCTTTTGAAATGAATATGACTTCACTGTTTTCTTTCACTTTATTTCGTATTCGTTCTCGTTTCGTATTCGTTTTGCTTGTATATCTGTTCACTGGGCTTTTGAAGCTCAGCCGCACTTTTCTTTTCTTCCGCGGCAGGTATCTAAACATTGGAGCTGGGTATTGCTTTGGGATGAGTGCTGAGTGGACTTACCTTAGAGATTTTAGCTTTGATATTATGATGCCATTTAGACTTTATACTTTAGACATTTCATTTGGAGTTTATTTTTCCGCTGGGACCTATGTATTGAAGTCTTTTGACTTGGATTATTTCAATATTTATGTTGAGATTTCTTTTGGTTTATATGTTTGCTTTGATATGACACCATTACTTGTGATTCCTTTACCCTTGTGGGGTCGGGGCGTTACATTTACCATGGACTAGATGAAATCTCTCAAGGCATCCTTGATGCTGGAGGAATTTTTCTCTATAAGACTCCCAACGATGCACATCAATTGCTCGAAGATCGAGTACTTCTCAAACTTGATTGGTCAAAAGATTCCAAAACCAAACCTCTCCGAAAAACTGTTGCTTTTGTCGAAAACACCGATGCTTCAAAACTCATGGAGAAGATGGAAGCGTTAACCTCAAAAATCGACTAGCAGTACAAAGATATCAAAGATGAAATAAAGGAAATGCGAGACGGATGTAACAATTGTGGAGAAAATCATCCATCGTCCGAGTGCGACGATAAACCTATGGGTGGACCGAAGGAAGGAGAAGCAAGTTACGCTCAAGGAGGATACCGTGGAGGAGGATATCGTAGTAATTATTACGGTCAAAATTCTGGAAATTGGCAAGATCGCCGACCAAGGGATGACAACCGTGATTCTCAACCACGAACTGACAATCCACCACCACAAAATCCCGAAAAAAATATGGAAGAAACTGAATTCGAGAAAACCATGAGAGAATTCGTGGCTGCTCAAAAATCTTCAAATGATTTTATCAAAAATCAATTTTTCAATCTCAAAGCCAAAGTTGAGCAAGGACATAAAAATCATCAAGCATCTATCCAAGATCTTGAAAACAAGTTTGGCAGACTTTCTGACCAACATTCCTCTAGACCATCTGGGTCATTGCCAAGTAATACCCAATCCAACCCAAAACCA
This sequence comes from Chrysanthemum makinoi, assembly GCA_910596185.1. Lineage (NCBI taxonomy): Eukaryota > Viridiplantae > Streptophyta > Magnoliopsida > Asterales > Asteraceae > Chrysanthemum > Chrysanthemum makinoi. The sequence continues at coordinate 316,113,706 of OU343220.1, read as the reverse complement.
TCAAATGATAAGACGTACCGTCCACCACAAATAAGAAATGAGCATATCAATGTTGTCTTCACAAGAAGTGGTCTCTCGTACGATCCACCAACAAATCCTAATACTCCTGTCACCATTGATAGTGAGGATGAAACCGAGAAACCAAACACAACTCAAACCATCAAAAAGAAAAATATTGTTAGGAATTAGAAAATTCCATAGTGAAGTATCGGTCACCCCAAATATAATCTAGCATGAGTTAGCTCGTAGACATTACGTTATTTACTATTTATTTAGTTTAGTGCAACACCGTGGAGGAAGGACGGGTCTTTACCCACTGTATGCCTGATCCACAGTCCGAAGGAGGACGTTTATTATGTAACTATAAATACCCTCTACCTCCCAAGGTAGAGGTTTGGACCTTTCTCATTCTTAATCTAACCTTCTATGTTTTCTTTTAATTTCTCTCTCTAGAAAGGATCCCACTTTCTCTCTCTAAACTCTATCTCATTCGATCCATTGTTGAGCTTATTTGTGTGTTTATGAAATCCAATATCTTACAATTGGTATCAAGAGCCAAGGTTTGATCACTCATCTTTCATGTTCTTTGTTTTGGTGGATTTCATAAGGTTTTTGGGGTATTAAGTGCTTAGGAGAGTTTGAATCATTTGGACAAATTCTAGTGTTAAAGTTTGAATTTTGCTTGTACTTTTGTGTTTAGAATCATCATATGTGTTTATGTTTTGAATTGGAAGGCTTAAATCATTGTGGTTTGGTTGCTTTTGATTGATAAAGTGGGTATTTGTGAAAAGTGTACAAAGCGAGTTGAGACTCGTAGTTGAGTTTCTTGGATGCGAGTTGCTTCTTCATTAGAAGCGAGTTGGTATAAGCGACTTGGCTACTTAGCGAGTTGACTATTTATGCGACTTGATTATTAAGCGACTTGTTTCTTTAAGCGAGTTGATTGTGTAGCGAGTTGATACTAAAGAGAGTTGCCTATGCGACTTGTCCAGATTCAACGTATCTAAAGAGAGTTGCTTAAGCGAGTTGCCTATGCGAGTTGTGTTTTATGCGACTTGTCTATTAAGCGAGTTGTCTGGTTATGCGAGTTGTGTTTCATGCGACTTGTCTATTAAGCGAGTTGTCATCTTATGCGAGTTGTGCCTTAAGCGAGTTGTCGTTTAAGCGAGTTGTCTTGGAAGTGAGTTGTCCTGGATGCGAGTTGATTGAAGCGGTTTGACCAAAAGTTGACTTTTTACGGCAAAACTTCAAACGGCCATAACTTTTGAACCGTGACTCCGTTTTTAGCGAAATACCAGTCAAAATGAGCGGAACAGGCTGAATATGTTGAGGTCTTACCACGAAGTCGTGAAACGAATTTTTTGAGGCCCAAATCGCCTCCGGAAGGAAGTTATTGAGCTTTTTAAGTTTTTGGACCTAAATTTCTCCGTAAAATCGTGCATCAACCAATCCAAATCTCGACCAAACAACATCTCTGCTAATCCTACAAACAATCATAAGTCCTAACACACAATTGTCTATCATTGTGTTGATCCATCAGTCATCTTAACACTTTCCATTGGTCATTGCTTAACGGTTTGGTCTTGATTTTAGTAAAATCCCGCGAAAGATTCTATTTCTCGGTTTAAATCATAGACTTGTAAAATCCCGTGGATTCTTTAACATCATGTCTTACACTCCTGATTCAGTGATTTCAGAAGTACACAAACTGTATGATGCTGTAGACAACTATGAGAATATTAGCTATACTGAACGGTTACAGATGATGGAATCAATCAATGAGGATTTGAGTTCTTCATGCTCCAAGTCCAATGAGAAAGATTTGCACCTGTTCAGGCTACAGAATGCCATGCAAAAGGAAAGCAGCGTTGAACCTTATCAACAACTTCACTCTCACCTCATGTTACTTCTACCCACATCAATGGAACGAACATGTATTGCCCTCTTCCGTCAGGACTTATCCACATTAACAGGAACTTTGCTGTTAAACCTAGAGCAATTGGAGCTACAACTTGACAAAGAGAAGGTTCATAAGGATAGTTCCAACGCTGCACTTCAAGTGATCTACAAACACTTTCAGTCATTCATTAGAAGGGAATTCACATCTGATTATGATCAAGACATGACTGAAATGTCCTTCAAAAGACACACTGGAATGGAAATTAGCGTGTTCACGGAGACACTTATCCATCTCATGGATAATGTGGAGAAGTATATTGAGGAAGTTACTCAGAAAGATGAAAAAGTAGATGAGAGTCGGGAACAGTTGAGAGATATTTGTGATAAGTCGGGTAATGTATCAGAAAGGACGGGTGTTGCTGAATGCAGAATATCAGAAACAACAAAGAATGATGTAACCAGCTGCTCAGTAACTCCTGTCACACAAGAAGTGGATGCTGTGATCAGAAAGGCGAATGAATCTCGGGTACAATCAATTAATTGTTGTGTTGAGACCGGTATGGCACCAGATGTTGGATCAGTTGACACTGAATACAGAGGCTCAGAGACAGATAAGCTTGAAACAGCCAGCGGTTCAGTGACTCTTGTTACACATGATGTGGATGCAGATATCAGACCAGAAATTGAACAGGAGTCATGTAATGAGGTACCCTTTACTGTTCAACACAATGCATCTGCTAAAGTACTTAAACAAACTGATCATGATGCTGAACATGACTTTGATAAATCTTCTGTAACTGAGGCTGAGTCTGAGATTAAGTGTTTCAAAACAAAAGATATGGTTGATGATATGTGTCTAAAAACACATATATTTTACCTTGTTTAAACCCACAAAAAGGATCAAAAGCACACAAATGACCATAAAAATGTTACAAATATCATTGAAATGTGTTTTTATATATTTCAGATGCAAAAGGATTGAAAAAAAATTGAAAAACTATAAAGTTTGCATAAATGGCAAGTCTAGTCCCTCGAGTTTCAAAAATGGCAAAATTAGTCCCTGGTAAATCAAAACAAAGCAAAATATCATTTAAGGCCCAAGTTTTAGTCCCCCAAGTTTAAAAATTGTCAAAAAGAGTTGAAACAGTTTGATTCTGCTGATGATGATGATTTCTGCTGAAGCCTATTTTGATTCTGCTGAATCAACGGTTTCTGCTGAAGTTATAATGCGCTGATGGTTTCTGCTGAAGGCATACGTTTCAGCAGATACTTCCACTAAATAATATCTGGTCCTTAAATAATATCTGGTCAATACCAGTCAAACCAAACTTCCTGTTTTCCCTCTCCCTCACACACTGAAACTTACCACTGCTCAAAACCACCACCATCTGGCTACCACTTGGCTTCCACCTCACCTCTAGCTCCATGCCTATTTCACAGTTTGTCCCCTCCACCTCCACAAACACCCAAAATTCCTTAATTGCTTAAAACCTGCTTTTGATATTTTGGCGCCAAAAAGTCCAAATGGACGTTTATGATGAAATTGATGAAATCAAGGGCCAAGATCAAGTGAGAGTGTTTAGAGAAACTTTTTGATGACTATTAAAAGGAAAAGAAGACAGAGAAAGAAGCTGTCACTGTTTTAGACCTTTCTTTTAATTTTCTTGTAATCGTTTTATTTGTTTGAATGTTAAAGAATTATGGGTTTATGTTTTTTGTAATGCACAAGTTAGTTTCAGTATAAATTCACAAGTTTTAAGTAGTAATTTCCAGTTTCTTTCTTGATTTCAGTTTTCCCGCCAAATTCATTTGTGCTTGTTCTTAAGTGTTAAGCTGTCCAACTAGTTTCAATAAGTTCCTTTTAAGTTAGTAAAGCTGTTTTAAACAAGAAATTAGAGCTTCCTGTTCTTAATTTCCATTTTCTAAGAAAGTCAAAGAAAGTCAACATCACTGTAGTACAGCTTAATTTGTTGCTTATTTTAGATTTCTCAGTTTATTTGCTATAATCATAGATGTTAGCTTTTAATTCAGTGTAGTATAACTGCTTAAATTAGTTTTTGCCAAAAATCAAGAAAAAAGCCTAAAAAAGCTTAATTGTAAGTCAGATAAATTAGTGCTTATTTAAGTGTTACAATCTGTTTTATTAGCTTGTTTATAAGTTGTTTAGTCTTTAGGAACCTGGAAATGTAGCTTATCCTGTCCTGAATTGCCCTTACCTGCTAATCATAGAAGTTAAAGGGGTGTTTGGATCAGCATAATTTTTAGACTTTTGGTTAGTTCCTGTTCATTTGCAATATTGGTTAAGTTTGATCTAGCATAAATTAGGCTGTGGGAACTGACTTCTGTCATTGTTAATCTCTCTTGATGCCTTTTTCAGTTTTACATATGCATGTTTAGTCTAGGATCCAAATCTGCCTTAACATGCTCTCCTAGGATTAATGTATGCTTAGTGCTTGTTCTTGGTAATTTGAAAGCTATTTAGACCATTTAAAATAACTCTTGTTGCCTGCACTACTCCATGCAGTTTTGCCCTGCTTCTGTCCAAGAAAAAAATAAGTGAAAAAGTGGTTTTTGCAAAAGTTTATGGAATTTTCATTGATTCAATTTTGGTTCAAATTAAGTGATATTTTGGGATTAGCTAGTTCAGTTGGTCAAGTTTTGAAAAGTGATTTTTGGTAAATTTTTGGAAGCTTTTACAAGGTCGAAATAAGCTGTTCAATAAGCACTCATTTGCCCTGTTCACACTCAATATACACTGAGTGTGAACCAGGCTATTTGCATACCTTGCTTAAGTTTCATTTTAGCTTCTTAGGATCTGAATTTTGGTACAACTGATCTTTGGTTGGTGGTCTTGAGGACCACAGAACTGTTTTTCACCTTGGCTTATTAGATAAGCTGGCACATGAGCTTAAAGTAAGCTAGTTAGGGCCGTTTGGCATATTTAGACTTGAAATCTGGTCTCGAGTTTTTTTTCTGTAGCTTGTGCTTTTTATGTTCCAATCAGTTGCATTAGTTCATTTTAGGTTAGATTTAGGCTTTAGTAGCTTATGGTAGCTTATAGTTAGCTTTTAGCTTATTTCAAGTGCTTATTTAAACTGCTTATTTGCCCAATTCAGCTTATTAGTGGGCTTATTTAACTTTTTATATTTTTCCCAGGCTTAGTATAATATTTTAGATTTTCCATAAAATTTCCAGATTTTTCCTAGCTCATTTAGTCCTTTTCTTATTTAATATTAATTTTTAAGTATTTTTAAATCATTTTTAATTAATAATAAATACATAAAAAGTCTAAAAAATATATTTTCAGTTTTAAAATAAGTTTTATAATATTTTAGATTTTTATAAGTCATAATTTCACTTTTCTAGCTTTATTTCATATTTTCTTATATTTTAGGGTATTATTAAATAGTTAAAATAGTTTTTAATTAATAATAATTAAATAAATAGTCATAAAAATAATTTTCTTTTTCCAATAATTTTCTTATGTATTTAGGATTGTAAAAATATAATTTTCATATTTGTAGGCCTTTTGTTTCTTAAATCTCACGTTTTATTTTGTATGTTTTAATCGTTTCTAAGTATTTTGCTTTCACGTACTTGTTCTTATAGCTTGTTTAAGCTATTTTCTTTTATTTCCTTAGTTTAATCAATCATCACCCTTTTCCTGTTCAATATTCACCCGATCACAGATTCGTTGTATTACAGTTTACACACCTCGTTGGGACTTAACGACCCGGGGAAACACTAAAATCTCCTGGACTTAATTGCATTTTGCTCTGAGCTGTTTGACTTTTATGGTTGACCATTCACAAGTGGTTGACTAATAAAAGATAGACCGTTTGGAGCGAACCAAAATTTGGCGCCGCTGCCGGGGAGGCGTGCTGCGTGCTACGAATTTGAAGTATCAGTGATTGTTGAATATACACCCATTGTATATTTACCATCCTTGTTCATATTTTCTTATTATTATTATATAAAAACAAAACGGTTCCTGAAAACATTTTAAAATCAGTTTTCAACGAACACAAAAACCCAAAAAGATTTTCTTTCTTATATTTACAAAATGTTTATCCAAAAATCCAAAAATATCCATCTTTACCCTCTCACATCTTTGATTCTTCATCCCAGCCCCTCTGTAAACCTTTGATTCTTTCCTATGTCATATCCACACCATTTTGGTTGCCAATGGTGTGGTAGTCCTCATAATGGTGGGAATTGTCCCGGCTGTAGCATGGTAGAATCAGGAGATGGGTCTGTCTATAACCAAGCTCCCTATCCTTACCATGACACATCTGATTCATTCTACCAGCCACCACATCATGAGATATTGACATATCTGTGTGAGTTTTGTGAAGGTCCTCACCAAGGATTTAAGTGTCAATCCGGAAACACGTTTGTCTATGAACATTTTTCTGGTAACACTCAGGACTTTGGAAATGACCAAATTCCATATTATTCACATGACCAGCCACAACAATCATTTTGTTGTGAGTACTGTGGAGGTCCACACTTTAGCTCTGATTGTCAAACAAGGAATCCATTTCCTTGTAACAATTACGACTCTTCGTATCATGACCATCCTCTACAGTACCAAATGAATCAGGCACCACCTCAGCCTAAGCCACTTCCTCAAAATCTTCTCCTTGATCTTTTGGATTTAGTGAAAGATTTGAAGGAATGTAAACATTCCCAAGATAATCCAAATCAAAAATCCATGGAAGAATTGTTAGCTGAAGAGCAGGCTGCTAAATTAGATTCCCAGATTGCCAGTGAAAACTCTATTAGGGAATTAATTAAAATACAAAAAGCATCCAAATCTAGCTCTCGATTCCGTTTCATTCCTGATGACGATGATGATGAAGTTACCCTTGATATTCGTCAATTTTGTACAGGTTCATCAAGTTCATCAGTTGAAATTCCTTCCATGAAAAATCAGGGAGAAAAGACTATGATGGAATTACTAGCAGAAGAACAAATGGAAATTGTAAAACATATGTATGCTAGTCCTTCTCAACTCCCTCAGTCTGTTGTTATCACACCCGATATTCCCACTCACTCTCTGAGCATGGGGGACGAGCATCTTGACACTGTTCCTGAAAAGGAATCGGACGAATTCATAAAGTCTAGTGTTGAGAACCTTGTCCCAATCCCGAAAGAGTCACAGGGAACTTCTGATCATATGTGTGATTCTCTTTCTCCTCTTGAGTGTTCAAAAGATCATTTTGAAACTTTCTCTGATCTTAGCGACGATTGTGCTTCCTATGGAAACATCGAGTATGTTGAGGCATCACTCCCACAGTCTGATCCTCTTCTTGAGGAGTTCACCGATGAACTCACTCACATCAGTCCACTTTCATCAGAAAGTGACGATGGTCTCTTTGATTTCGAAGCCGATCTGGGAGAGATTGAAAGTCTCCCTTATAATGATCGTTCACTCACTTCTTATCCCAACAGTCCAATAGAGAATGTTGATCACTTTGTTCCTGAAGCGTTCAAAACAACTCTCACTAATCCTCTATTTGAATTCGACTCTGAATTCACTTTAATTTCTGAGAATCCACTCTTTGATACTCAGATTGAGGATAGTGATGAGTCTACAGTGGAACAAGAATTCACAAATTTACATCTTGTGATTGATTCTCTTCACGAGGAGTTCGCCGGTGAACTCACTCATATCATATCTCCACCGGAGTATGATAACTTCTACTTTGATCTAGACACACCCGGGATATGTCTAGACCATTTGAGCTTAAATGATGAGATTCATAATACTGAAATTATGGATTTTCCTTCTGATGATGATGAGTTAGTCATGATGTTTATCATGATTCTCTTTCTCTTCTTCACCTATCCCGTGGCTTCTCCTGTTCTTCACTCCTTTGGGAATGAAGACATTATTTTTGACCCCGGCATTTTCATTTATCATCGGTGAGCCGGATCTATGTATATCTCATCGGTGTGGAACTTTCACGTACTTCAATGTTTATACAAACATCTTGAATGAAAGTCCGATGGAGATTGTCTCTTCCACTTACTTCCCCATGAACAAATTAATTCGGGGTCGAGTCAAGCTAGCGACTCGGTAATCAAAAACAGTAGTTAAACATGGGTTTTCACCCGTGTATACCACCCTAGTGTGGGGGAGTTGCCCCCCGCTGTTGTATATAAGTTTTCATCAAAAAAAAATGTGTGTATATAACAAAAAAATAAAATAATGGCCGTAATATTTCCCTTTTACGTTCAAAGTTTCGGCATAACCGCCGGTACTTTGAATATTGAGGACAATATTCATTTCTAGTGTGGGGGGGGGGGGAATTCTCACGAATTTTATCATGTAATTATACCACCAAATTCCCCCATTTTTGGCCAAATTTTTTTTTGGAGTAAGTGTTTTGCACTTACTCAGCTTACGGTTATCAGTCCGCCATGTCTAATAAACAAAAGGATTGGCTAATCCAGGAGCAAACGGCTCTTGGTAAAGATATCTCAAATCCGTTGACGGCTTACAATTTGCCCAAAATTGTATGGTGTTCAGCTCACCATATCTTTAATTAGTGAAGAGTTGGCTAGCCCGCAAGTTTATGGCTTGTGGTAAAGGCAGTTGGAAAACCATAATTGGTAATCAGCTCACCAAAGATATTTTATCTAAAGAGTTGGCTAGTCCAGAAGCAAACGGCTTCTGGTAAAGACAAATCAAATCCGTTTACAGCTGGTGATTTGCTCAAAATCATTTGGTTATCATTATACCAAAGTATCACATACTGAAACAATTGGCTACTCCAGAAGTAATGGCTTTTGGTAAAGAGATAAAATCCATAAAATTTTCATAAAAGATTGCTAGGGACTAGCAATAGTTTAGTGTGGAGGATTTGATATGTGTCTAAAAACATATATATTTTACCTTGTTTAAACCCACAAAAAGGATCAAAAGCACACAAATGACCATAAAAATGTGGGAATATGTCACCCAATAGTAATCAAGTTTCATGAGTGTTCTAATTTGATACCTCAAACTTTCTACTAATCACAAAAACCATCATAGTTTCAAAAGTGTTTCATTCTTATGTAATTTTCTAAAATTATTGTGCTTAAAGTACTAATTTATGCATTAACATGTTGTACATTAATTTTAAACACTCACCCCTAAATTCAATTAATTTCAACCAAATTTATGTACAAACCGTTAATGCATGACTAAACATAAACAATAACCACAAAATAATAACCAAGTTTGAGAAGTGTTCCATTCAGGTCACTCTAACATAAAAATTACATAAGAATGAAACAGTTTTGAAACTTTGATGGTTTTTATTGTTGATATGAAGTTTGAGGTACCAAATTGGAACAGATCTCAAACTTGGTTACTATTTGATGATTTTCACCCTAAAAATGTTACAAATATCATTGAAATGTGTTTTTATATATTTCAGATGCAAAAGGATTGAAAAAAATTGAAAAACTATAAAGTTTGCATAAATGGCAAGTCTAGTCCCTCAAGTTTCAAAAATGGCAAAATTAGCCCCTGGTAAATCAAAACAAAGCAAAATATCATTTAAGGCCCAAGTTTTAGTCCCCCAAGTTTAAAAATTGTCAAAAAGAGTTGAAACAGTTTGATTCTGCTGATGATGATGATTTCTGCTGAAGCCTATTTTGATTCTGCTGAATCAACGGTTTCTGCTGAAGTTATAATGCGCTGATGGTTTCTGCTGAAGGCATACGTTTCAGCAGATACTTCCACTAAATAATATCTGGTCCTTAAATAATATCTGGTCAATACCAGTCAAACCAAACTTCCTGTTTTCCCTCTCCCTCACACACTGAAACTTACCACTGCTCAAAACCACCACCACCTGGCTACCACTTGGCTTCCACCTCACCTCTAGCTCCATGCCTATTTTACAGTTTGTCCCCTCCACCTCCACAAACACCCAAAATTCCTTAATTGCTTAAAACCTGCTTTTGATATTTTGGCGCCAAAAAGTCCAAATGGACGTTTATGATGAAATTGATGAAATCAAGGGCCAAGATCAAGTGAGAGTGTTTAGAGAAGCTTTTTGATGACTATTAAAAGGAAAAGAAGACAGAGAAAGAAGCTGTCACTGTTTTAGACCTTTCTTTTAATTTTCTTGTAATCATTTTATTTGTTTGAATGTTAAAGAATTCTGGGTTTATGTTTTTTGTAATGCACAAGTTAGTTTCAGTATAAATTCACAAGTTTTAAGTAGCAATTTCCAGTTTCTTTCTTGATTTCAGTTTTCCCGCCAAATTCATTTGTGCTTGTTCTTAAGTGTTAAGCTGTCCAACTAGTTTCAATAAGTTCCTTTTAAGTTAGTAAAGCTGTTTTAAACAAAAAATTAGAGCTTCCTGTTCTTAATTTCCATTTTCTAAGAAAGTCAAAGAAAGTCAACATCACTGTAGTACAGCTTAATTTGTTGCTTATTTTAGATTTCTCAGTTTATTTGCTATAATCATAGATGTTAGCTTTTAATTCAGTGTAGTATAACTGCTTAAATTAGTTTTTGCCAAAAATCAAGAAAAAAGCCTAAAAAAGCTTAATTGTAAGTCAGATAAATTAGTGCTTATTTAAGTGTTACAATCTGTTTTATTAGCTTGTTTATAAGTTGTTTAGTCTTTAGGAACCTGGAAATGTAGCTTATCCTGTCCTGAATTGCCCTTACCTGCTAATCATAGAAGTTAAAGGGGTGTTTGGATCAGCATAATTTTTAGACTTTTGGTTAGTTCCTGTTCATTTGCAATATTGGTTAAGTTTGATCTAGCATAAATTAGGCTGTGGGAACTGACTTCTGTCATTGTTAATCTCTCTTGATGCCTTTTTCAGTTTTACATATGCATGTTTAGTCTAGGATCCAAATCTGCCTTAACATGCTCTCCTAGTATTAATGTATGCTTAGTGCTTGTTCTTGGTAATTTGAAAGCTATTTAGACCATTTAAAATAACTCTTGTTGCCTGCACTACTCCATGCAGTTTTGCCCTGCTTCTGTCCAAGAAAAAAATAAGTGAAAAAGTGGTTTTTGCAAAAGTTTATGGAATTTTCATTGATTCAATTTTGGTTCAAATTAAGTGATATTTTGGGATTAGCTAGTTCAGTTGGTCAAGTTTTGAAAAGTGATTTTTGGTAAATTTTTGGAAGCTTTTACAAGGTCGAAATAAGCTGTTCAATAAGCACTCATTTGCCCTGTTCACACTCCAGGCTATTTGCATACCTTGCTTAAGTTTCATTTTAGCTTCTTAGGATCTGAATTTTGGTACAACTGATCTTTGGTTGGTGGTCTTGAGGACCACAGAACTGTTTTTCACCTTGGCTTATTAGATAAGCTGGCACATGAGCTTAAAGTAAGCTAGTTAGGGCCGTTTGGCATATTTAGACTTGAAATCTGGTCTTGAGTTTTTTTTCTGTAGCTTGTGCTTTTTATGTTCCAATCAGTTGCATTAGTTCATTTTAGGTTAGATTTAGGCTTTAGTAGCTTATGGTAGCTTATAGTTAGCTTTTAGCTTATTTCAAGTGCTTATTTAAACTGCTTATTTGCCCAATTCAGCTTATTAGTGGGCTTATTTAACTTTTTATATTTTTCCCAGGCTTAGTATAATATTTTAGATTTTCCATAAAATTTCCAGATTTTTCCTAGCTCATTTAGTCCTTTTCTTATTTAATATTAATTTTTAAGTATTTTTAAATCATTTTTAATTAATAATAAATACATAAAAAGTCTAAAAAATATATTTTCAGTTTTAAAATAAGTTTTATAATATTTTAGATTTTTCTAAGTCATAATTTCACTTTTCTAGCTTTATTTCATATTTTCTTATATTTTAGGGTATTATTAAATAGTTAAAAATAGTTTTTAATTAATAATAATTAAATAAATAGTCATAAAAATAATTTTCTTTTTCCAATAATTTTCTTATGTATTTAGGATTGTAAAAATATAATTTTCATATTTGTAGGCCTTTTATTTCTTAAATCTCACGTTTTATTTTGTATGTTTTAATCGTTTCTAAGTATTTTGCTTTCACGTATTTGTTCTTATAGCTTGTTTAAGCTATTTTATTTTATTTCCTTAGTTTAATCAATCATCACCCTTTTCCTGTTCAATATTCACCCGATCACAGATTCGTTGTATTACAGTTTACACATCTCGTTGGGACTTAACGACCCGGGGAAACACTAAACTCTCCTGGACTTAATTGCATTTTGCTCTGAGCTGTTTGACTTTTATGGTTGACCATTCACAAGTGGTTGACTAATAAAAGATAGACCGTTTGGAGCGAACCAGTTGATAAAAAGGCTTTTGATGAACTTTCAAACAAATTCTCAAATCTTGAAAAACATTGCATTTCACTTGAAATTGCGATACATAGTAAAGAAGAAAGTTTTCAACTTAACAAACATTGTAAAAATCCGGAACTTCCTGAATTCCGTGAACTTTTTGAAATTAACACTTTGAAAGCTCAGCTTCAAGACAATGACTCAACCATTTACAATCTGAAGAAACATATTTCTGTCTTGAATGTGAAAAGTAATTTAGTCATGGATACACAAGACATTGATGCTACTATAACAAGAAATAATGAACTGTCAATTTATGTGGCTAAATTACTAAAGGAAAATGAGTCTTTGAGAAAGCATCACATAGAACTAAGTGACTCTGTCAAAGAAGCTAGAACTAAGTCAATGGAACAAACAAACCCTTTGATAGCAAAGATTGATAAACTCAAAGCTCAACTTCAGGAAAAGAGTTTCGCCATTGTTGCCTTAAAGAATGAGCTTAGAAAAACCGTAGGGAAAAGTGTGAACACTAAGTTTACAAAACCATCAACCTTGGGGAAGCCAGTTTCTCATCCCACTAGAGACCGGTCCGTTGTTAGGCAGCCTACTGAATTTAAATCTGAAAGAACAAAATTTTCAAAAACACGGTTTGCCTCCTAAGTTGATGTGAAACAAGTTTTGTCAAAACCAGTCACTTCACCTGAGTTACCTAAGAATAAGGCTTCTGACTCCGTTAACCCTCAACACGTAGCCACTTCTACTCCCAGCACCTCTAGGATTAGTTCAAAAACAGTGTCAAAACCAAACATTAAAACCCAGAATTCATATGATATGAATGACTTGTGGAAGAAATATTATCAAGAAAAAGCTAGGAAAAAGGCACAGATTCGAAAAGACGGAATTTTAGGTGCAAGACCTAGGGTGAGGAATTCTACGAGATTTCAAGGCACTGCTAGTAGTTGTAAACCACTACCTAGGAACACTCAAAAGACTAGGGATTGGCGTGCATCTAAGAATAGTTATGTGCATATGAATGCTAAGCATGTAGAAAACAAAACTAGAAATTCTGAGTCTTTTCCACAAAAGAAACATTTTCCTAATTCACATGCTAAGGTACAATCCACTAAGAGTACTAATGTGACTAAGGTTCAACATGTTGTGAAGCAAAACAAACCAAAAACTTCGCCTAGATGGATACCAACTGCTAAATCTTTGGAAACTAGGAATAAGGATAAGTCTTCCACTGTGCATAAGAAGCCTAACAATCCTAGACCTTGCCATAAGTGGATACCGTCTGGTAGAATGTTTAAAGATGCTGGACTTAGGTGGATTCCTACCGGAAAGCTGTTTTCTGATGACAAAATCAAGGTTGACCGTGAAACCCCAAAGGGTTTGGATACTAATGTCACTAACCAATATATATTCAATCAAGCTTGTAATGTTAGTGCAGGTAGACCTTACTCAGTTGCAGATACTTCGATCCTTCAATACATGGACTGGTTTAAAGTATGGATAACACAAGGATTGATATCTCATAACTCACGGGTTCAAGTAACTCAATCTTGATATTATTTCGGCTATGACATATGTTCAGTTCAGTTCAGGCCTCGTACTTCATCATTATGGCGTCTGCAGATAACACTTCAGGCCCCGTTTCTCAAAAAAAAAAGGTGTACGCTTCAGTGCGCTTTATCTTCTTATGAAGAGAAATCTTCATGTTTATGACCATTCTCATCGACATTCTTCATCAACATGCTTCATGCTTTTTCCATGCGCTTCAGTCATCAAGTGAATCGGACTACTGATAATTACTCTTATTCCACTTGCTCAATATAATGAAGATGGCGACATCATGTGCTAATTTTGCGGGGGAGAAGTGTGAATAGAATACATTTGGATGATAATCACTTGTTTAATCAAGAATGACATGTCCGTATGCAATTCTTGAGGGGGAGAAGAAGTGTGAATTTTTTGCATGGTTGACTGATATTTGAGAATATATGGTCAGACGGCTCCTAACTCATGTAAGAACCGAGATTCTTCTTATCGGATCATCTTCACATGTAGTTTCTTCTAAGAGCCGTTGGTTGACATCTTCACACGGGCTGATATGATTAAATGACAAAGTGCTTCTAGTTGCTGGGCTGATTTCTTTGATGAACATCTTTCTGTTCTTGTTTGATTGGGAGGGATCTTAATTAAGGGGATTTGCTATTTACAAGTTAACGGGAATGCCTTTGGTGTGAAGAAGATGTTAACTGTCTATTTCCCCATTCGGAAAATCTTGAAGAAGGTCGAGTCTACAGTCTAATCTACATTTTATGCTACATGATTAGAAGACTAAAGACGAATTGCATTTGATGATCTAAAGACTTCTTCTTAATCCGGGCTGAGAAGAACACTTGAAAATCTTCGTCAGTTTAGGGGAGAGCATTAATTGGGGGAGATTGAAAAGCCAAAATTTAATCCCCAATTAGACTTGCTCAGATTCTTTAGCAATAATTCATTGCTTGATTTTTGATGACACTCCTCCAACACCTAATGCTTCAATTAATGAGGATAACTGGGATTCATTATTTGGGATTCATTGTTTTTCGAAGATATGTTTGATGAGTACTTCCAACCTCTAACGAATGTTGATCATCCATCTTCTGAAGCTCATGCTCCGGTTTCTACTGACTCAACTAGTTCACCATCTAAGAAGTACTTCTCAGAACTCTCAAGAAACCTTATCTCCAGTTACTTCACAAGGCGTTGATAATGACTATCATGATATTGTAGTTGCACTACTGAATAATGATCCGCTCTTTGGTATTCCTTTGCCAAATCTTCACGGATTATTGTTCCTTTCATTGTGCACGCTATAAATCAACCACATGAACATTAAGGAAAAATGACTTCCTCATCCGCTAGAAGACATTTTTAGTAAATCTTCCAGATCAGCTTCTACATGTATACCTTGAGGAAGAATGCATTGATGTTGAGGAATCATTTGCTCCGGTTCATTCAGTGGGTCAATGTTCATCCGATTGTATGTTTATTCAAGTGTTGGACATTTGACACAAGTTGATTACTTCGAAGTTACTCTTTTATCACTCATTTGAGGTTGAAGTTGACATTCACAAAGGCATGTTCTTATTTGATAACTTGCTCGGGCTTAAGAATTTGAGTTGAAGTCTTGGGTTATCTAGTTACCAGCAGTCGAGGTGGATGGTTGAAGACCTGGTTAACTATCACTATTAGGAGTTACTTTGTTTTACTCAGTGTCACACGCATATAACGGTGTGGATAATCGCAAGAGGTGTTAATGTCTCATACTTTGTTTGGGTAGTGAGTACTTAGAGATTTGCTTGAAGCATTGATTCTCTACACCGTTCTTCCATCATTAGGTGCAAGCTTAAGATACAAATGTGGGGAAGTTGACTTCAGTTTCAAGTATGGTATATCGGGTTTTCTTCATCAGTGGTCACTTCAAATTGTTTACATAAGGGTTGATAAAAAAATTAAAAAAAAAATAGTCAGAGAGAGTCTTCAGCAAGTTGATTCTCACAAGAGTTCAAGTGTTCTTCTCATAAAGATTTCAAGTATTTGGGCTTATACTATGTTGCTGATTCTGAAGTGTCAAAACCAGAAATGGGAAAGGAGAGAAGCATCTAAACGCGAGTAAACTTGATGAACTTAATTCTTCTAAGTGATTGAAGATATCCCGGGAAAACAAATGTTATTACCGCAGAGAAACTCAAGGTTTGACTCATGGAGAGTAAACTGGATGAACTTAATACTTCTAAGTGATTGAAGATATCCCGGGAAAACTAATTTCATTACCGCAGAGAAACTCAAGGTTTGACTCATGGCGTTTAGTGTTTATTCCAACTATGTAGGGGAAGAGATGTTAGAGAAAGTTTCTGAAGATAAAAGAGGTACACAAGTGCGTGGTGATTTCGATGGAATCACTATCATCAGGGGAGAGAGAATTGTGTGCATTGGGGGCACTCAGCTGTTTTCACTTAAGGGCTTAATCAGTGATTCAGAGATATAATCACTTATTCCGGAGTTGACATCCGCAGAGATTGTCATCCGCAGAGATAATCAGTGACTTGGCCTGCTTCTTCAATGTTATCAGTTATTCCTTCCTTGTGTAGTGGTATACTTCGGATACTTGAGCTTCATACACGATCATCAGGGAAGAAAAATGTGAACATGGGGAGGTGTTTTCATTCCCCTCATGATGTGTATTCGGGAGAGCTCTTGGGTATTGGTGTACTTCTGGTTCTTGAGCTTCATACACGATCATCCGGGAAGAAAAATGTGAACATGGGAAGGTGTTTTCATTCCCCTTATGATGTGTGTTCGGGAGAGTTCTTGAGCATTATACAAAGAAACTGACTGCTTCAATTCAACTACTTGGGGGAATTGTTCTCTTGACACTTTTTTTGGAATGGATTGCTTCAGACCTCAGTGGAAAAGAAATTTGAGAAGATTATTTAAGTATGGGATGAAACGTTGCTGGTGTTCCATTGGATGATATAACCCCGAATGGAGAATCTCGATTATCGGTCTTAAAAGGAGCAGCGGGATTTATGATAATGGTGTGCTTCTCTGTGCACCTGGCCAAGGAAAGCTTGAAATAGAGCTTCGAATCTGCTCATCCAAAGGATTTTCGGTTTGGGGGGAAGCTGCCAAAGTCTCACTTTCAGATGGTTCAATTTCTTTCTTCAATGCAAGAGCCTCGGAAGCTTTGGTGGTGAAAGTTTTTGGGATGATGACTTCTATCTTCTACAACGGGGCTGCTCGATATCCTTATCTCGGTACTCGTATCATCATCTTCTTTTACTATTTCATCTTCTCTATCCTTGTATATATTTTTTTTAAAAAACCAAATACAAAAATATAAAACCAACAAAATCAAAATAGAAATATATAAAACCTTTAAAAACCCATAAAAATCAAAAAATTTGAAAAATACCAAAAATATGTTTTCCAAGACATGTTTTCTGGTATCGATAACATCTACGGTCTTAGAAATGTCATTCAATAATGGCACGGGACCATAGATGAAGTTCGAGCAGAAGGTGTAAATATTCTTTTCCAAATCATGTCTCTAAATATGGCTTACAGTTATTTCAGACTGTAACCCGGGCTTCAAATAATGGCTTGCAGCCACTTCAGACTGTGACCCGCGCCTAAAACTATGGTTTGCTATTATTTCTGATAGCAACCCGCTCTTCAAAAGAAAGGAAAGTGTTGCGCTAAACCAATTTTCAAATATTTTCGTGCACTTATCCTAAAAACAAAATGAGGAAAGTATGTCGAAGGACTGCTGTTCCTACACAAATGTTTTTCCGTATAAAATTCTTCAGAAAAATATTTGGTGTTTTCAAAATGGTGGAAAATGAGTTGCTTAAAAACAATCAGATTCAAAGTTTTTATAAAATTTGGAAACTCAATCAATGACTTCAGCACTTTTAAAATCTTTTATAAGATGAGTTATTGGTTGAGGGGGAGAATGTTTTCAAATCTATATCTTCTAACGAGCTTTCTTAATTATCCTAATATGCTTAATTAAAAATGATGTTAACCTATGTTGAAGGACTAGGCGCCTAGGATATGATTGCTAGGATTAGATGAATAGAGTTTGATGAACACATTATTCCCATACATTTAAATGATCTGATTGATATGTTGCATTGACTTTTATTAGTCGATTGCTGTTTGGGTGATGTCGACCACCATATATCTGTATATGTGTTCACTAACGTATGCAGGTATATTGGTTATAAGAATGTTCCCGATCCGGATCCCACAATTGAAGATGATTAGATGCCGAAAGAAAGGGTAACTATATCTTGGGTTAACAAATGAAGAAACGGAGCTTAATTGGACTTCCATGGAGAGTTGGCATAAATGCAACGTAAGAGGTCTCACTGCATCAGCAGATGGTTTTCTTCTAAGTGATTGAAGAAACGGAACTTAATTTGACCTCAGTTGGCATTCAAAATGCAACGTAAGAAGTCTCACTGCATCAGAGGATGGTTTTTCTTCCAAGCCCTACAGCAACAACATAAGCTTCTCAACCACCTAACGTATCTTTGTGCAGGATACCATTTTTAAACAATTTTGAAAATGTTGTTTTTGAAAATGGAAAAATATTGTTTTGAAAATATATTGGACTAAATTTTGAAAATCACCGGACTTCATTTTATCAAAACTTAAGTCACTCAATTATCGAATTCGGTCATCGATTGAGGGGGAAAGTGATTTAATTTAAAGTATTTTCAAACAATATATCTTCAAAAGAGTCCGTTTGTACGAAATTATGTGGTGATATAAAGATTTAATGTTATGTCATGGTA
This sequence comes from Chrysanthemum makinoi, assembly GCA_910596185.1. NCBI lineage: Eukaryota > Viridiplantae > Streptophyta > Magnoliopsida > Asterales > Asteraceae > Chrysanthemum > Chrysanthemum makinoi. Next base: position 316,095,165 of record OU343220.1, on the reverse strand, counting down.
TGATTTTCTTTAAAACTCAAAGATCTGTCAAAATGAAATTCTTTCTTTTCTTGTTTGATTGTGAAATTGTTTTATTTTACTAAAAGATCTCTTAAAACAATCATACATGACACTAACAATCTTTAATGTCTTAAAATGGTCCTTATCTGTCATTTTTCAAAATCAAATCTTGCCACGTCTTTCCCAAAAATTTTCTAAATGATTTAAATCTTTTGGGAGCACAAATCTCAAATGGTTTGAAATTTGTTGATCGGGGGAGAGATCGTGATTTAAATCTCAAATCTGTTTTAATGGAATTGGTTTTAGTCCTTCAAAGGCACTCCAGCCTCCATGTGCCAAACGATTTCTAATACATAATGCACATGTTGAGGGGGAGCATTTATCCAAAAACAAGATGAGTATTTAAACCATGCCACATTTTCTCCTATGTTTTCTAAACCTTATTAAATCACTTGGGATCCAAAATCTCAAAGGGTTTGATATTTTTGATCGGGGGAGAATTTGTGATTTAATAATGAAATTTGATAAAAGGTGATTGTTTTGATTCAATTGTGCAGGCTGCTCTCTCATATGTGCTAAACCCTTTCGAATCACGAAGCACATATTGAGGGGGAGCATTTTAAAAGAAAATAAACTATAGAGGTACAAAAGCTTTTATGTTTTAACATAAAGTACCTTGATTGGGTTTTCAAATGGTTTTCTTAATGGTTTTTGTGATCGTGGATGTGATTCAAATGAACTCTTTCCTCTATGTGATAAAATGATTTCAAATATCCTATGCACATATTGAGGGGGAGAATTTACCAAGAAAATCAAATGGCTTTTTCTAAGGAAATTGTGATCAAGAAATTATTTCAAAGAAATTATTTCAAAGTCCTCTTGCCTCCGTGGGCTAAACAATTTCTAAATCATATGCACATGTTGAGGGGGAGGTTTTCTAAATGATCAAAACTATTAAGGTACAAAATGCTTTGATCTCGTATCACAAGTACCTTGATTGATTTTTCCAAATGATTTTTCAATTGGTTTCAAGGAAGAATGAACTGTACGAAAAGACCGACCATTTTACTTTATGCATGGTGTTATAAGGATGGTTAGGTTAGGTATTTGTTCCCACGATCCCGCCAGAGCCAGAGGGATCTACCCAGGGACAATCCACTAGATAGTGTAGAGTCCTTAGGTATGATGAAAAAAGGAGAAAAGTGAGATATGGGAAGAGTGCGGATGAGATGAGCTAGTACTGGAATTAACCCAACAAGGTTCTAGTTATGAAGTCTCGGTAAGCACTGAAGGGGTTGAAGAATGAAAAAGAATTAAATGAGAAAAGGGTGAAAAGAAATAGCCCTCCAATAATTCAACCTTAGGGCAGAAACCGGGTTCAATACATATGCTACTGGTGGTTACTAAGGTAACACTGGTATTGAAGACAAGACGTCATGGACCCGTGGCCGACTGCACCTAACTTCTCAAGCTACTCAAGTTCCTCTTAAAAGGGCTTGTTTCATTCTCACGGGGAACCGACATAATCTATCGACTTTCTATTAGAGATTGTTGATATTGAAGAAGGAGACCCTCTCCCTAGTCTCCGGCATAGGAACCAAATGTGCACAATCAAGTCTAGAGCCAAGAGATCATCCACAATATCTCATTAGGACACAAAATTAATGAAGACTTGCTGTTTCACACAATGTGGAAAGTAAGTATATATTTAGAGTCCTACGCATTATCCTTGTGGTATTACCAGAACATCCGAGTGATATGAAATATTCAAGAAGAAGATGGAAATCCTTCTAGAGCCAACATCAAACAAGCTCTTGGTGGGTGACATGCGAGATCTTCTCGTAAGATTAAGCTTGTGACAACTGGATAGAAACGATGGGGAGATTCAATCTTGAATCAACCTTGGTCCAGGAATGGAATTGACGAATACTTTTGGAAAAACCGTTCGATGTGCAAATCTTCTTTTCTCTAGCACGTCGAATGTGTACTCATGTTTTCAAACACAAAAAGTGTCTCTGATTGAAAAAATACTTTTGGAAAAACCGTTCGATGTGCGAATCTCTTCTTTTCTCTAGCACATCGAATGTGTACTCTTTTCAAATACAAAAAGTATTTTTGATTGAAAATTGATCTTTCTCATAAAACCTTCGTCGTATTGCAAAACTCTTTCTTCAAGCAATACGCGATTGTTTTTCAAATCATTTTTCATCAATCAGTGAATCTCAATTTGCTGGTTCACTCACTCCATGTTGTCTTCTTTGAGACGTTCCGGTTTGAGAACGGCTAGAACAGCTGCGAAACCCTGTCAAGGAGATTCTTCGGAATTATACCTGAGCACAGGCAGTACTTGTACTGATCAACGGGGAACCGTGGGCCGTGTGCCTCAATTCAATGAAAGTGATCAAAGACACTTTCGTGTGTTTTATTGCTAACTGTTGTTTAAAGGTACATTTGGACGGTTGCAGCTGATCAGAATTGAGGAGTCAATCCAAAGCCGCATGCTTACAACATCCACACTTAATTGAAGAAATCATGACTTGTGCATATCTACAGAACCTGGCTCTGATATTTTTATACTATGTTTCTGCTACGCTGCTGCAAATATCATGGGCCAGTAAAGCTTCCGCTACTCTGATGGAAAGATGTCATGATACAGAAAGTGTGAGCATGTCGGTCCGAAAGTCACAACATCACATGATGACAACACAACAAAGGGTGATCCAGAGATTTAATGTGGCTATAATCTCAATGAAAGCTCAAAGATCATCAAAGATGTGGATTAGTTAAAGGCCTCCACTAAAAGTACAAAATTATGCGGACTTTGAAGAATCGCTACACAAGCACAAAGATGCAGATGTTGAAGAATTAATGTCTACGAGCTCAAGACTGAAGATTAAATAGAATGCTAGGATTCAAAATGTAAAACATGGGGTGACCTCCCTTAGGGGGAGATTGTTAGGAATTAGAAAATTCCATAGTGAAGTATCGGTCACCCCAAATATAATCTAGCATGAGTTAGCTCGTAGACATTACGTTATTTACTAGTTATTTAGTTTAGTGCAACACCGTGGAGGAAGGACGGGTCTTTACCCACTGTATGCCTGATCCACAGTCCGAAGAAGGACGTTTATTATGTAACTATAAATACCCTCTACCTCCCAAGGTAGAGGGTTGGACCTTTCTCATTCTTAATCTAACCTTCTATGTTTTCTTTCACTTTCTCTCTCTAGAAAGGATCCCACTTTCTCTCTCTAAACTCTATCTCATTCGATCCATTGTTGAGCTTATTTGTGTGTTTATGAAATCCAATATCTTACAAACATTCCATCCGTCAAGGCGTATACACCAAAAATTCCTTATCCTCAACGCCTGAAGAAAGAAAAGATGGAAGAACGTTATAAGAAGTTCATTGAAATAATCAAAGAGGTTAGACGCAATGTTCCACTCGTTGATGTTATAGCCGGAATGCCCAATTACGGGAAATTTTTGAAAGAATTTCTTAATAACAAAAGCAAGCTTGAGCAAATATCAGCTACTTTCCTTAACGAAGAATGCTCAGCTATTGTCCAAAACAAGATCCCACCACAGCTCGGAGATCCTGGGAGCTTTCTTATTCCATGTACTTTCGGGAATAATGTTAAATGCAATGCTTTAGCCGATCTTGGCGCAAGTATCAATTTGATGCCTTATTCACTGTATTCCAAGTTGTGCAACAACAGCCTGAAACCAACAAAGATGAGCATCCGATTAGCGAATCATTCCTATCAATATCCTGTGGGTATTGCCGAAAATATGCTCGTTCAAGTCGGTAAATTCATTTTCCCTGTGGACTTTGTAATCCTGGAAATGGAAGAAGATAGTAAAGTTCCACTCATCTTAGGAAGACCTTTCCTAAATACCGTCGATGCAATCATCAAAGTGAAAGGAAAAGAACTCAACCTTGGAGTTGGGGAAGATCGAATCACTTTTCTAATCAATAAAGCAATGCGCTACCCACATTCCAGTGATGACACTTGTTTTAACATCGATATCATTGATGAAGTCACTGATGAAGAATTGGACGCATTACTTAACGAATCCGACCCATTCATGACTACTTCTGAAAAAATCAATGAAACGGACTTTGATAAAGAGTTTGATGATTTCATGAAAGTAGAATTCGAAGGAGATAACTCAGAAGAAGAAGAAATGGAGGAAGAGGATGAAAATTTTGAAGAAATAACTTTCAATGACGAGATGCAAATCAAATCATCTATCGAAGAACCACCCACAGATCTCGAACTCAAACCTCTTCCAGATCATCTTAAATATGCTTACTTGGAGGAAAACTCACTTCTTCCAGTAGTCATATCTTCATTGCTCGAGGATAGTGAGAAAGAAAGTTTAGTTTCTGTCCTCAAAATCACAAACAAGCTTTCGCTTGGAAAACATCCGACATACCAGGAATTAGTCCTAATTTCTGCAAACACAAAATCAATTTTGAAGAAGGGATTAAACCTGTGGTAGAACGTCAACGTCGACTCAATCCCAACATGAAAGAAGTTGTTAAAAGGAAATCATAAAACTTCTCGATGCTGGAATCATTTACCCAATTGAGGATAGTCCTTGGGTAAGTCCTGTGCACTGTGTTCCCAAGAAAGGAGGAATGACGGTTGTGACTAATGAGCGAAATGAACTAGTTCCAACTAGAACTGTCACCGGTTGGCGCGTTTGTATTGACTATCGTAAGTTAAACAAAGCCACCAGAAAAGATCACTTTCCACTTCCGTTCATGGATCAAATGCTTGAAAGACGGCAGAAATAAATTCTTTTGTTCCCTCGACGGATTTTCAGGATATTTCCAAATTCCTATCGATCCTAACGATCAAGAAAAGACCACTTTCACTTGTCCTTTTGGAACCTCCGCATATCGGCGTATGCCTTTTGGTCTTTGCAATGCACCTGCGACTTTTCAAAGGTGTATGATCGCCATATTCCAAGATATGCTAGAAACCTCCATGGAAGTTTTCATGGATGACTTTTCAGTCTTCAGAGACTCATTTGAAGCTTGTCTTTCTAATCTCGATAAAATGCTCGAAAGATGTGAAGCTGCACATCTTGTCCTTAACTGGGAAAAATGTCACTTTATGGTAACCGAAGGAATTGTGCTTGGCCACAAAATCTCCAGTGCAGGAATGGAAGTAGACAAAGCAAAGGTCGATGTTATCTTAAAACTTCCACCACTAACTAACGTCAAAGCCGTTAGAAGTTTTTTAGGACATGCTGGTTTTTACCGCCGATTTATCAAAGATTTTTCAAAAATATCTCGTCCGATGACAAAACTTCTTGAGAAAGAATCTATCTTCGACTTCAACGTTGATGGCATAAAAGCTTTGAAACATTGAAATCTCAACTTACTAGTGCTTCGATCATGGTTTCACCTAATTGGTCATTACCCTTCGAACTTATGTGCGACGCAAGCGATTTTCTTTGTTGGAGCCGTCCTAGGCCAACGTGAAGGAAAACACTTTTGACCTATATATTTTTCTAGCAAGACACTGAATAGTGCTCAGCAAAATTATACCGTCACCGAAAAGAATTATGGCCGTCGTTTTCGCATTCGACAAATTCTGATCCTACCTCGTGCTCTCAAAAACAGTCGTTTTTACCGATCATTCAGCGCTCAAGTATCTGTTCACCAAGCAAGATGCTAAACCACGTCTTATTCGATGGATTTTGCTACTCCAAGAATTTGACATCGAAATCAAAGATAAGAAAGGAGCAGAGAATCTTCTTTGTGATCACTTATCTCGTCTTGAAAACCCAAATCTTGAGGAGTTAAAAGAAGAGGAAATCGATGATTATTTTCCTGATGAAACTCTCATGACCATCGATGGAACTGACGATCCTTGGTTTGTTGACTTTGCGAACTACCTCGCAGGAGGAATTCTCAAAAAAGGACTAACTCATGCTCAAAGAAGCAAATTCTTTTCAGAACTTAAATACTATTTTTGGGAAGAGCCATATCTTTTCAAAATGTGTCCAGACGGAATGATCCGAAGATGTGTTTTTGGTTCCGAAACCCGCAAGATTCTTGACGAATGTCATCATGGCCCAACTGGGGGACATTATGGTCCTTCCACCACAGCTAAAAAAGTTTTTGATGCTGGATTCTATTGGCCAACAATATTCAAAGAAGCACATACACTTGTTCAAAATTGTGACGCTTGCCAAAGAACCACCAATCTCTCTCGAAGAGATGAAATGCCCTTAACAAGTATCCAAGTGTGTGAAATATTCGATATTTGGGGAATAGATTTCATGGGACCTTTCCCTAAATCCCACAAATTCGAATACATTCTCGTTGCTATAGATTATGTGTCCAAATGGGCAGAAGCTGAAGCTTTACCAACAAACGATGCTCGTGTCGTCGTTAATTTCCTCAAAAAGCTTTTCGCTCGTTATGGAATTCCCAAGGCGTTAATAAGCGATCAAGGAACTCATTTCTGTAACCAACAAATGGAGAAAACCATGAAAAGATATGGAGTTCATCACCGATTCGCAACAGCCTATCATCCACAAACCAGTGGTCATGTTGAAAATACCAACAGAGCTCTCAAAATAATATTAGAGAAAACAGTGAAGGGCAATCCTTCCGTGTGGGCAAAGAAACTTGACGATGCTTTGTGGGCATTTCGTACGGCTTATAAAACTCCAATTGGCACAACTCCTTCAGGACTCTTGTATGGAAAGACTTGTCATTTGCCATTCGAAGTTGAACATCGTGCTTATTGGGCCCTCAGAAACTGTAACACCGATCTCAAAATAGCTGGAGAAAAGAGATTCTTGCAATTGCACGAACTCGATGAATTAAGACTCCAAGCTTATGAAAATTCCAAACTGTATAAAGCTAGAACAAAAGCTTATCACGATAAAAAGCTACGAGTTCGAAAAGAATTCAAAGTAGGAGATAAAGTTATGCTTTTCAACATGAAATTCAAATTCAAAGCTCCTAAATTACAACCATAATGGTTTGGACCATATATCGTTAAACATGGATATCCATCCGGGTATGTCGAACTCTATGACAAACAAGGTGGAAGTTTCATTGTTAATGGGCACCGAATCAAGTTATATTACGACAAGGAGCAAACGAATGAAGTTTCATGTGCAACAGTTTCCCATGAAAATGAATTCGAGACTATCACCTTTGTCGCACCATTTCCAGGAAGAATCCCACAAATTGTTCCATGGAAACCATCTGCTGAATTCGTCTGGGACGATATCGAAGCTACTGGTGAAGAATTCATGTACATCCCCGAACTTTTCAAAATGTTCAAAGCTGCCCTTGCAGCTAAATAAATTCGGGAAGATTCGAGTCAGGCTGATGACTCGGTAATAAAACAAGCGCTTCTGGGAGGCAACCCGTGTGTTTTGATTTTCTGTGGTCACTCCCCAAAGTTTTAACCTTTGGTTGAACTTAAGTGTGGGGGTGCCACCTTTTAATAAAACCTTTTGTTTGTTTATAAGATTTTGTGCAGGTAATGATAAGATTTTGTGCGTGTAATGAATTTCCCAGTGAACACCAGGAATGAAGGAAGATTTTAAGCTGACAACTCATTGATATATGTGGTTTCATCTCTATTTTCCCTATTTCTATACTTTGAAGTTCGTTTTTCATTGAGGACAATGTCTAACTTAAGTGTGGGGGGTGAATAGGAAAAATTAGAGTTTTTCATGCTTAAGTTTTAAATTTTGTTTGCCCTTGTGATCTAGTTGTTTTCACGCTTTTAGGATTATCTATTAGAATAACTGGATCAATCCACTAGTAAAACTGGAAATATTTGAAACTTCGAGATGTGTTTCGATTACTATTGCAATCCATTCTGGGATCGATAAACATTTGCTAGCACATATCATACCCCTTTTCCACTAAATTGTGAGGATTTGAGCCTATTTCATAAACATCATACATCTTTTATGCTTGGATCTTTTGCTATGAGTGTGCCGGTGATTTTATTTATTCTAGAACTTGTGCTTGTAAATCATTACCAGACCGCAGTGAGATCGCATTCGTGCGATATAAGTAAATTGGTGTGATAAAGAGGCACCTTAGGATTTAACCCAAATGGCCTTCCATTTTGCATCTAATGATATATTAGCTATCCGCATTGGTTAGTTAACCACCCACATGGACCCATTTGTAGTGCTCATTTTTAGCACTAGATACCCCTAGTTACACCCTCTGAGCCATCCTTTTCATTTTTGCTTCACCCAGAAAATACAAAAAGATTTTACATTTTAAACCTTAGCCTATCCCGTATCAATGTCTAAACGATTGGTTGCTAGTCGCCTGGAAAGTGAAGATTGTTCAAATGATTATGAGTACCACATCCTATGAGATTGATTGAGCCATGCGTTATGTTATGTTCAAAAAAAATGTATGAAAATAATAGCCTATGTGCTATGATAGAAGAACAATTGTCATGGCAAAGCAAAAAGTTGTGGAAAGCTGAAAAGAAGAAATTGAAGCTATAATCATTTATTTGGTTCGTGGAATATTTGGTAGCTAGCAACACGGGTATTAGACTTGATTTCATTTTTCTTTTAACACCAATTTCATATACATTCCCATGCCTTATCCATACCCTTAACCCTTAGCCATATCATTATAACCGAATAAAAGACCTCTTTAGATGTTTTTACTTGGTGCTCACGCCGCGTCGGTGGAGTTTTGTTTCTTGTACAAGCTTATGGTAATAATCTAATCATGACTGAGCAATGAGTGTGATTTATCTTGTTACTCCACTAAAATGAGTGTTTGAGTGAATTATATTTCGTTCATTTTTCGTGAGGTGTTTTGAAATGTTAATCATGCGAGAAAATCATTGGATATTGTCAAACATCTTGATGTTTCACCTTTACAAAGCATAATTGATGAATCTTCTCTCGTATTTTTACTTGGTTGATTTGCATCACATTTTTCATAATCACGATCTTGTATCAGTGGATGTTTTTCCTAGATTTTCTTGAGGGCAAGCAAAGTTTAAGTGTGGGGAATTTGATAACGCTCAGATTGTGCATGTTTTAGTAGCGTTATGTGTGCTTTTATATATGTTATTTGGTTATATTTGCGTAATTATAGTGCTTAAACGCATCAAAAGATGTTTTTCTAGTGTTTATAACCAAGTGCGAGGAAACGAAAGGAAAGTAAAGAAATGTCAGCAAATAGAAGATTCCCGTTTCAGTGAAGCTTAAATCAAGTATCTCAAGGACCTTTGAAGGCCATAGTGATTGAAGAACCATGTTCTACAAGATAAAGAGAAGAAAATATCAAGTTTCCGTATCTCGGAGATCCAACGGATCGGTTGCTCATGCAACCGGATCGGCTGGAATATGACCAGAAGCATTATGACCACCACCAACCGTTCGGTCGCAACCAAACCGAACGGTTGGCCACTTTCGTAGAAGACCAACCGGATCGGTTGGTCGTATAACCGATTCGGTTGGAGAAGCTGCAGTTGCCAAATCTTCATCACTAAGCCTCCCCTTTGCATCCAAACGATTCTAGGTCCTTCTCTTGGTGTATTCTAGTCCCTTCCTTACTCCTTGGAGGCCAAGTTCAGCAATTAATACCCTAGGCTTAGGAACTAGTATAAATAGAGGCCATTTGTGAGCATATGAGACACACCTAAAATACAAATCTCTCTACTCATCAAAACAAAGCTTTAAGCTCTCATAATTCGTCCTTAGAAGCCCAAGGAAGTTTGGAGTTCCAGAAGTTCCACATTTGGAGGCCAAATCACCAAGAAGTCTACCCTAATACTTTGGGAATCATTACTACACCATTTGTAATCTTATTCCAAGCATTGTAAGACTCTTAATCATGTTTACTAATGTTCAAAGTTCTGAGTTTATGTTCATGTTTGCTATGAGTGGCTAGTTTCTTTATACACTTGCTTAAATGATGTTGATTATCATATGATTAGTTAGATTTGTGTTAACATGTTTTAATTCAATTTCAAGTTGATTCTAAGATCCAATTGTGCTAAAGTTTCATAGTGACATTTGTTAATCAAGTTTGGCTAATTGATAGTAATCGTTGGGGTCGAAAGAACTTATTGTTATTCAACTAGTCATAATCATTTTGTCTATGGATGATTGTTTTACCCATTATTCTTGATTATACAAAGGAACTAAGGTGTGGTTGTAATAGAAACGCTTTTGATTATCAAATTGGATTGGTTGTAAACATCTAAAAGGTCGTAAGATTAGTTGTTGAGAATCAATTGTAGCCTTTTGTCTATGATTGGTTACCTTTTGTATTGACCATTTCTTAAGCAATTTGATGAACAAGTGGATGTTTTGTGTTTAAGTTTATGTATGTAAACTTATGAAACTTGAATTGATCTTGAATTGATTGGTTAAAACTTAATGCTTGTTTTTATGAACTAAAATCTTGACGAAGGTTTAACTTGTAAGAACAATAGATTAGTCTTCCAACTAATTATCATAACCAACATGTTAAGAGGTTAACACAATCACATTAATCTGTGATATGAAACTAGTTTAAGCAAGTGTAGTTTTTAATCATCTGAATTTCATTATATCTATTTGCTTTGTTATATGTTTTGGATAGACTCTGTTGATTCAAACTTGTGCTTAGATTCACTCAAATCCCTGCGAACGATCCCGACTTACCTTCATAATCTTGCTATAACGGACGAGTATACTTGCTCGTATGTGTTATTGGTAATATTGGTAATTCACCTTTTATAAATTTAAAACTTGTACACAACCAGCACATCAAGTTTTTGGCGCCGTTTCCGGGGATTTGATTGTGTTTCAGCAAGTTTTTGAATTTCCCTCAGTCGATTCAACAAAAAAATTTCTCTCGAAACCTTAACAGGGATCCGGTTGTCTCTCAACCGAATCGATTATGATTTTACCCATTACCCAACTGGTCTAACCGATCGGTCGCAACCCGAAACCGATCCGGTTACCCACTCGACCCATAAAACTGTTTTCGTTGTTTGTCCGTGTGTTTAGATATTTCCTGGATTCTCTAGGAAATTGTATGAACACTCGAGCAGCGGGAATAGAACCAATTACACCTCTTACCAACCCCGAACGTTTGATTCGAAGAAGAAGAAGAACACTTTTCATACTATTAGAAAATCGTGTACCAAGAGTACCAAACCCACCATTTGATAACCTCGTAGAAGCCAAAATTGTTTACAACCCTTTCACCAATTTACCTTTTCCCATGGCGGACGATCAACCCATGTGGGGAACCAACCGAGCCGTAGCACCAACTCCAGGAAGTGCTATTGTTGCTATCAATCTTGGTGACAACTTCACCATGAAGGGACATCACCTTTCTATGATCAAAGACCGTCAATTCGATGGCCGTGCGCGGGCCGATCCGCACAAGCACATTGCCGAATTCATCGAAATTTGCGGCATGTTTCGTTATGGCGACACCGATGTCAATGCCATCAAACTCAAACTTTTCCCATCATCACTCGCCAGAGATGCTAAAGTATGGTACAATGAATTAACTCCGGGAATCATCAATACTTGGGAGGAGATGAGGCAAGCTTTTGTAAGCCGATTCTTTCCACCTGTCATGTTTGATCGATTAATGGGAGAAATTCGTGCTTTCACCCAAAACCCAAACGAATCACTTGTCAAAGCTTGGCTTCGAATGAAAGATTTGCTTCGTAGTTGTCATGGGCATGGACTATCCAAATGAACCATTATCCAAATATTTTACCATGGACTAGATGAAATCTCTCAAGGCATCCTTGATGCTGGAGGAATTTTTCTCTATAAGACTCCCAACGATGCACATCAATTGCTCGAAGATCGAGTACTTCTCAAACTTGATCGGAACGTTTTCGGCGTTTTACACGTTTTCATCCGTATTTACACGTTTTTGTCTGTTTTTACACGTTTTCATCCGTATTTACACGTTTTCGTCCGTTTTTACACGTTTTCGTCTGTTTTTACACGTTTTCATCCGTATCTACACGTTTTCGTCGTTTTGCACGTTTTCCATCCATAATTCGTTTCGTCCGTTTTTACGTGTTTTCGTCCGTTTTACACATTCGTCTCTTTACACGTTTTCGTCCATTTTTACACGTTTTCGTCCGTTTTTACACGTTTTCATCCGTATTTACACGTTTTCGTCCGTTTTTACACGTTTTCGTCCGTTTTTACACGTTTTCGTCCGTATTTACATGTTTTCGTCCGTATTTACACGTTTTCGTCCGTTTTTACACGTTTTCTTCCGTTTTTACACGTTTTCGTCCTTATTTACACATTTTCGTCGGTATTTATATGTTTTCGTCCGTATTTACATGTTTTAGTCTTTTTTACACATTTTCATGCGAATTTACACCTTTTTGTCCGATTTTACACATTTTTGTCTGTATTTACACATGTATAAATGGATGAAAATATGTAAAAATAGACGAAAACATGTAAATACAGATGAAAATGTGTCGAAAGAGATGAAAACATGTAAAAATGGATGAAAATGTGTAAGTACAGATGAAAACATGTAAATACGGATGAAAACTTGTAAAAATGGATGAAAACGTGTTATTCAGATGAAAACGTGTAAAACGGACGAAAATGTGTAAATACGGATGAAACATCTAAAAACGACGAAAACGTAAATACGACGAAAACGGTAAAACGGATGAAAACGTAAAACGGATGAAAACGGTAAAACAGAAAATGTGTGAAAATGAACGAAAACGTGTAATTACGGATGAAAACATGTAAATACGGATAAAAACTTGTAAAAACGGACGAAAACGTGTAATTACGGATGAAAACGTGTAAATACGCATGAACACGTGTAAAAATAGACGAAAACATGTAAATACAAACGAAAACATGTGAAAACCGACGAAACGTGGAAATACGGACTAAAACGTGTAAAAACTGACGAAAACGTGTAAATGCGGATGAAAACGTGTAAAAAGAGATGAAAACGTGTACAAACGGATGAAAACGTGTAATTATGGACGAAAACGGAAAACGTGTAGACAAAAAGGTGTAAAACGGACGAAAACGTGTAAAACATACGAAAACGTGTAAATACGGATGAAAACGTGTAAAACAGACGAAACGTGAAAAAACAGATGAAAACGTGTAAAACGGATGAAAACATGTAAATCTGATGAAACGTGTAAAAGCAGACGAAAACGTGTAAAAACGGACGAAAACGTGTAAATATGGACGAAAACGTGTAAATGCGATCGAAAGCGTGTAAAAACGAAAACGTGTAAATATGGACGAAAACGTGTAAAAGCAGACGAAACGTGTAAAAACAAACGAAAAGGTGTAAAAACGGATGAAAACGTGTAAAAACGGACGAAAACGTGTAAATACGGACGAAAACGTGTAAATACGGATGAAAACGTATAAAGAACTAACGACCGTTAGTCCTTTATACTAACGGTCGTTAGTTAATTGTGAAATGATTTTAAAAAGAAGATGACAAGGACTTTTTGGTCATTTTATTCGGATATGGACTGGATCTGTGACATATACAAAACACAATGACTGAACTAGTCAAAAAAAACTTTAGTGACTCAAAGTGAAAAAATGGCCAAACCACAGTGACCATTTATGTAATTAAATCTTTTTGTTATTACCATGCAATTTGAGTAGGTTTGCTTCTAAACCTTCCCTTATAATTGGATTCAAAGATCTTCCATGACGTATTTCATTATCCCAAGTTTTTTTTTTTTTTACGTTTGTTTATTTTTTTTTTATTACCAGACAATATTATTGTTTGATTAGATCATTTACAAGTCTAAGAATAATTTGTACACTATAAAATGTGATACTCAATGGTGCTAGGAACATTATACCAAGATACAGCAGAGTTAAAACACAACATACAGTGCACACATGCATGTTCTTGGAGCTTTGAGCCTCGTTTTAAACATGAAGCCCGCCCCATTCTTTGAGCGTATCTACAAATGTGTTTATACTTTATAGACAAAAAGGAACCCACAATAATATTTCCTATATCACAACATATTGTATGAGGCATACATCTTAAAGGGCAATTCTTTTTAATCTATACCCCCTTTTACAGTTGAAGTCAATTATAAGCGTCACCCGACAGTTGAGCAAAATTGTTGCAAATACTAATGATTGAAACAACAATGCGATTTAATTTGGCCTCACTAGCTCGTTTGTAATCACTTTGATTTCAGAATACGTATTATAATGAAAATATATGGCACCGTTAGACGTTATGGTGCATGGCCAATCTAAAGTAAGACTACAATGTGATCGCACTTGACTTGCATATAGACGCCAATACACGACTCTTGTTAACTTGCGTGTTAACCGTTAGTCAACGTGAATGAAGCACTGCTAAACTACCTAAGATAGATAATATTGATTTATAATACACACGACTTTGGATTTGAGATATATCTTTGAGTAGTCACTCCCGTCAAATTGAACACAACGACATCATTTCATATGATATGGAAGTCGACTCATTCAAAGATATTCAACCGATGGACGGATTAAATGGGATGGGCATAATAACTCTTTTTCCATACCGGTTGAGGGGAGATTTGAGGACCTATTGTGCATATATAAATAATTGAGGGTTTTTATACAAAATTAACACTACAACACCAAAATTCATTACTATCCCGGGACCCAACATAGTTCCATCACTGGACCCACTTATACTTTCAGTGTATTAGCTAGCTACACTTTTTACCAATGTGGATAAAAACCTACATTTTACATTCCAAAAAACGTTATACGGCTCATAAGTTTCGCAAATGGACGTGCATCTTTACAGGGCCGGCTTTAGGGGAGTGCAAGAGGTGCGATTGCACAGAGCCATCGCTTGATGAGGGCCACCAAATTTCATACACTTCTATTATATATATGACGTACAAAATTTCGACTACTTCTTAAGAAAAGTTTATAAATTTTGTTTAGATTAAATTGCAAAAATCATCCTTGTGGTTTGGCCAAATTGCACGTTTTGTCCTTGTGGTTCATTAAGTGCAAAAATCGTCTGTATTTTCCACTGTTACGTGCACTTTTAGTCCCCTATCACTAACTGCGTTAAGTAAGTTACGTTAATAGTTACACGTTAGCCGTCGGCTAACGGCCGTTGCAACGCTCGTCCTTTAACCGTTGCAGCACCGGTCCTTTAACCTATCGGACGATTATAATTTAAATTTTTCATCCGTTTTTATACGTTTTTATCCTTTTTCATCCGCTTTCGTCCGTTTTAATACTTTTTTGTCCGTTTTCAACCGTTTTTGTCTATTTCATTCGTTATTCTTACGTTTTGTCTGTTTTTCTTACGTTTTTGTCGGTTTTTATCCATTTTTGTCCGTTTACATTCGTTTTCATCCGTTTTTTTACGTTTTTGGTCCGTTTTATCCGTTTTGTCCGTTTTTCTTACGTTTTTATTCTTTTTCTTTAATTTTTGTCCGTTTTCTTACATTTTTGCCCCCTTTTTCTTACATTTTTGTCATATTTCGACATAAAGAAATTTTTTTAGAAAATAATTCTAAAAATCTCAAAGTTTTTTTTACGAAAAAAAATTTGGAAAAAAGTATTTGGAAAAAATAATTTGGAAAAAGAATTATGGAAAGAAAAGATTGAAAAAAAAATAGGAAGAAAATTCCTTATTTTTATTTTTTTGAAAAGAAAAGTATTTTGACATATTGAAATATTTGAAAAAAAATGTAAGAAAACGAACAAAAACGTAAGAAAAACAGACAAAAATATAAGAAAAACGGACAAAAACGAATAAAAGCGAACAAAAACATAAGAAAAACGGACAAAGAAGTAACAAAAAGGACAAAAACGAATAAAAAAGGACAAAATGTAAGAAAACGGACTAAACGTAAGAAAAACAGACAAAATGGATGAAAACGTATAAAACGTGCTAAAATACAAGAAAAACGGACAAAACGTAATAAAAACAGACAAAAGTGGATAAAAACAGACAAAACGTAACAAAAACGGATAAAACCGGATGAAAACGGCCAAAAACGTATTAAAACGAACGAAAACGGATGAAAACGGAGAAAAACGTATGAAAACGTATAAAAACGGACGGAAATTTTAAATTATAAACTGCCGTTAGGTTAAAGGACTAGCGCTGCAACGGTTATAGGACGGGCGCTGCAACGACCATTACCCAAAAGGGCTAATATGTAACTATTAACGGAACTCACTTAACGCGGTTAGTGATGGGGGACCAAAAGTGCACTTAATGAACGGACGATTTTTGCACTTAATGAACTACAAGGATGAAACGTGCAATTTGGCCAAACTACAAGGACGATTTTTGCGATTTACTTTTTTTGTTTGGATAAAAACGGACAAAACGTAAGAAAACAGACAAAACGTAACAAAAACAGACAAAAATGGATGAAAACGGACAAAAACGTATTAAAACGGAGAAAACGTATAAAAACGGACGAAAAATTTAAATTATAAACGGGCGTTAGGTTAAAGGACTGGTGCTGCAACGGTTAAAGGACGGGCGCTACAACGGCCGTTAGCCAAAAGGCTAACGTGTAACTATTAACGGAACTCACTTAACGCAGTTAGTGATAGGGGATCAAAAGTGCATGTAACAATGAAAAATCCGAAAGATTTTTGCACTCAATAGACTAAAAAGACGAAACGTAAAATTTGGCCAAACCACAAGGACGATTTTTGCAACTTACTCTTTTGTTTAACTATAAAAAAGTTAGAAAGTCGCATTAAATTTTCACAAATCAGTTCCAACGGTTAAAGGACGGGCGCTGCAACGGCCGTTAGCCAAAAGGCAAACGTGTAACTATTAACGGAACTCACTTAACGCAGTTAGTGATAGGGGATCAAAAGTGCATGTAACAATGAAAAATCCGAAAGATTTTTGCACTTAATAGACTAAAAGGACGAAACGTAAAATTTTGCCAAACCACAAGGACGATTTTTGCAACTTACTCTTTTGTTTAACTATAAAAAAGTTAGAAAGTCGCATTAAATTTTCGCCTATAACTTGCATTGCCATGTGTGATTATTTTCATTATCCTAACGTTTTATGTTTGTTCATTTATGATTTAGATTAGTTTAAGTTATTACCAGCAAAATAGTATTGTTTAATTAGATCATTTACAAATCTAAGAATAATTTTTACACTATACTCAATGGTGCTAGGAACCAGGAACTTAGTAGGCACCGGGAGGGGTTATGGCTCCCCTAAACTTTTTAGCCACAAAGTACATTTTTAATCCTTATACTTTGTAGAAGCATTATTAGTAAAAATGCTAAGTGAAAATGTAAATTGGCCCTTCTAAAACAAATATGTTAATGTGTAACCCTTCAATAAAACTTGTAAAGTTCCGTCTATGCTAGGAACAAAATACCTAGATACAAGATAGTTAAAACACAACATACAATCCACACAAGTATGTTCCAAACTTTAAATAAAGGACAATTCTTCCTACATGATATTTTTACTTATCTTTTCATATACAAGACCATAATAGAAAGATATGAAGAAAAAAAAATTGATGGGCTAAATGACAAGATACAATGCGTCAAAACAACACTTGTGATATTTTTACATTAATACTGAGTGAAGCATAAAACACAAAGGTGATAAATCATATACATCAGTTTTCAAAATTACCCGTAATGGCCACCAAACTCACTGGTGGTGGTGAGGTTTGACGCGCGTTGGTGGGTTTTGGCACTGATTTAGTGATACACTATTAGTTTTTTTTCTTTGTGTTTGTGTGGTATGTTTTGTATTAAAATAAAGTATTTTATGTGATTTCTTTGATGGTCAGAATTGTAGTTGCTTGATAGTCGATTTGAAAGTATGTTGAATGATTGCTTAACACTAACGTGAAAATAATGAGTCTGCATGTTAATGTTATACGAATAGAACACGTGTAAAAGATAACTCAAAAAGTCAAAAGTGATGGGTAAAAGAGAGTTAATATGAGAGGTCGTGTAAATAGGTAGTTTATCACTTGCTGAAAAAGAGAAGTGACACCGGAAAATAGCAACGAGTGTTTGACATTAACAATGAAGCAATTTTTGAAGGAAATTTTTTGATCGAGTTTTATGTTGTTAATGAAGATGTGATATAGCATAATGAAAAGAAAAAAAAAATGAAGGTGACCTTCAAGTCCACCGTTAACCATGACGACCAAAGGCAAAGAGTTCAAATTTGATTTTTTTTCACAAATCCCAAGTCAGAGCAAATATTGAAATAAAATGAAATATATACTCTCTCTGTCTCAAAATTTTTGTCAGAAGACAAGAATTACATAAATTAATAAAAGTGAGACCACTACAAATTTCAACTACTCAAACAGAATATATATTTCTGCACTAAATTCTCTTTTTTTTACTAAAAAAGAAAAGTGGACAATTTTTTGAGATATCCCAAAAAAGAAATATTGACAATTATATTAAAAAGGAGGGAGTATATTTTTTAAATTTCAACTACTTATTGAGAAAAGTTTAAATTTTGTTTAACTAATAATAAAAAAAGTTGGGAACTCAAGTTTAAATTTTGTTTAACTAATAATAAAAAAAGTTAGGAACTCGCATTAATTTTCCACACATACATACCTACCAAAGCTCTTAAGTCTTTAAGACAAAGGGCTCTCTAAAGCATGCGTTAAAACTTGATACTAAACCAAACATGTCTAAATAAACTATATTGTGCTATATTAAGCTAACATAGTTTCCTTTTTTATGCGATGTGGAGACAAAGTCGGGTTTCATCAAATAATAATAAGGCATCTATAGATGTACTCTAACTCATGCATTTGCACTATTTCTAATGGGATACCATGCAGTATATGTGCTCGTTTTAGTCTGCTTATTTCTAAACCTTCCCTGATAATTGGATTCAAAGATCCTCCATGAAGTATCTCATTATCCTCACTTTTTATATTTGTTCATTTATGATTTACGTTTATTAAAGTTAGGGCAAATGATAAAAAAAAAGTATTATACTTGACACCATTTGCTCTTGTGGGTAGCGAACAAAATTTTTTGCTTTTGTGGGTACTATACTTTCAAATTCATCCTCTTTAGGGTATTTTGCGAATTTTTTGGACATTTTTGCCCCTCTTAGCTATTAGAAATTTTTTTTCCCGAAGGGCAAAAAGGTCACATAGTACCCTAAAGAAGATGAATTTGAAAGTATAGTACTCACAAAAGCAAAAATTTTTGTTCGCTACCCACAAAAGCAAATGATGACAAGTATGATACTTTTTTTTTATCATTTGCCTTTTAAGTTATTACCAGAAAAATATTATTGTTTGATTAGATCATCTACAAATCTAAGAATAATTTGTACACTATAAAATGTGATACTCAACAGTGCTAGGAGCAAAATACCTAGATACAACACAACATACAATGCACACAAGTATGTTCTAAACATATGCAGTCGATGTTATATTCTATAACTTAAAAGGTGAATTGTAATCTTAATTTATGAGCTTTGAGCCTTGTTTTAAACATGAAGTATGCCACATTCTTTGAGCCTATCCACAAACATGTTTACACTTGCATGACGCATGCATCTTAAAGCGCAATTCTTTTTAATCTGTACCCTTTTACACTTGAAATTGATTATAAGTGTCACCCGACACCTGACCCAAGTTTTTTGCAAATACTAAGAATTGAAACAACAATGCGATTTAATTTGACCTCACTAGCTCGTTTGTAATCACTTTGATTCCAGATTACGTATTATAATCAAAGTATATGGCACCATTAGACGTTATGGTGCACGGCCAATCTAGAGTAAGACTACAATGTGATCGCACTTGACTTGCATATAGACACCAATACACGACTCTTGTTAACTTGCGTGTTAACCGTTAGTCAACGTGAGTGAAGCACTGCAAAACTACCTAAGATAGATAATATCAATTTTTAATACACATGGCTTTGGATTTGAGATATATCTTTGAGCAGTCACTCCCACCAAATTGAACACAACAACATCATTTCATATGATATGGAAGTCGACTCATTCAAAGATATTCAAACGATGGCTGGATTAAAGGGGATGGGCGTAATAACTCTTTTTCCATACCGGTTGAGGGGAGATTTGAAGTGAATGCAAATCGATTTTTTTGTTTCTTGAATGACTATCATGAAGTTTAGCATAGTTGATAAGTCAAGAAGTTTGACGTATCGATCTAGCTTTTATACGGCTTACAAGCTTTCTAACGCCTTAATCAGATTTAGAAGTTCCATTGATTAAAGTTTTAACATAAAAAACATAACTTTATTATTTTAGATTATACACACTTTAACATTCTTAACTAATAACTACATTTAGCTACATAAATAAAGAAAGGGACTCTCTTTGTTACGAAAAGTGTTTACGATTTTCCAAAATAAAAAATAAAAATTTAAGAATTCATATAAATTTGCCTCCGATCCAAGGTATAGTTGTTGTGCTTAACAACTAAGGCTCGTATTGGAGACAACTTGATAGTATCCTAAATTTGAATGTCCCACATACATTGTGGTATATGAACAAGAATTGTTTTTTAATTTGATCTCTGTGGGACCGAAAGCCGTGCACGTTTCACAACGCCTATCTTACATTTATAACAATGTCATTCCATTTCATTATCTCGTATCTTGCATATAGACGCCAATATACTATGTGTGTCTGATCGAGTTGATCATTGGTAAAACATCACCTTGTAATTTATTCTGGGCACACATTCCTCCCTCTAGGATCGTTGGTGACGACCATTATGACACTGCACAAGAGGTTAAGCAAACTTTACAACGTTACAAAGAACTTCAAGATATTATAGCCATTCTTGGATTGGACGAATTATCCGAAGAAGATCGGTTAACTGTAGCAAGAGCGCGAAAAATAGAGCGTTTCTTATCACAACCTTTTATCGTAGCAGAAGTATTTACGGGTTCTCCGGGAAAATATGTTGGTTTAGCAGAAACAATTAGAGGCTTTAAATTAAGCCAAAATTTTTGCATGTACTATAATTAATGAATGAAACAACAATGAGATTGAATTTGACCTCACTAGCTCGTTTGTAATCACTTTGAATCCAGATTACTTATTATAATAAAAAAATATGGCACCATTAAACATTATGGTGCACGGCCAATTGAGAGTAAAACTAGAATAAGTTTTCTGTGCGGTATAACAACTTAAGAAAAGCTTTATTTATTCATCTTTACCTTGTTATGAACCCATATGTTCCAAATTCAGCAATACATGAACCCAATTACTTTTTAAATTCTTTTTATGTTTTGCAATTTGTTAAAAGTATATAAACATTCTAGAAAAACAATGAAGATTACATTTTGAAAAAGAATTAAGATTTGGATATTGTCATATTGTGCAAGTGAAAGAGAACATTTTTCAGCTTTTTCTGCTAGTCCAATATTTGCAGCTCTGTAAACCTTAATCGATCTTTTGATAAACTTAGCAAAATAAATTCATATAGATGAATCTTTTGGAAGTTCATATGGTTTTAGATAGCATTTGTTTGTTTAATTCTTTTTATGTTTTTATAAATAGATTATACAACTTTCAAAATTTATTAATTACTTGTTGCATAAAAAGAGAGAAAATCAAATTTTATAAAGTAACAGTTTATACATTATTTTAACTATAAAAAATTTAAGGATGCATACAAATTTTACCGGAATCTACAACTAAAGCCTGATAGTCATTACTTATCAAGCCCAATTGTATGCATCCAGAAACTTTATACTAATCCATGGACATATGTTTTGTCTGCTTGTTGGTATATAAACTGTCATAACTTCTTCTATTTAGCCGACGTGGGACTCAGTTTCATGAAACATATATAACATTTAAAGTTGATCATCACGTCACCTCACACACGTGGGACTCAGTTTCATGAAACATATATAACATTTAAAGTTGATCATCACGTCACCTCACACTCACACTAATCAATATTTTTACTCATACGTACTAATATTTGAAACAACAATGTGATTTCACTTCAATTGCATATAGATGCCAATAAACGATTAGTGTAGGCAGTGACTTACTATAACCAAACGTGAGTTAGTTGAAGTTGAAACACAACATTTTCCCGTTCACCAGGCCCTCCACGAGCAAGAACCATGCTACTGAACCTTTCTTGCTTTTCCATATCTCTATAAGCTAGTAGTTAAACGTTTGCAACCTTGTTGTTGTTAACTTCTCATACTCTTAATTAGTACAAAGTATTTCTGTTCATCTAATACTTTTGACATAAAAAATGGTTACGGTATTTGAAGCTCGATAAGCCAAGTCGCATAATTGACATAACTACTCTTGTTCAATTCAATCAAATTTTGATAATGGATATGCCCTTAAGCAGGGAAGGAGCTAGGGGGTCCCATGGGTGTCCGTGACAACTATGGATTTTTTCGATTTAGTGTTAATTATAAGAAAAACTATCGATTTTTCTCAAATACATCTTAAATGATCTCGGTCCATTGAAATGTGGTTTTAGTCTTATTTAGTTAGCATTTTAAACTCTATTATATTATGATTAAATTTTTTTTGTGCACCCGGTAATGTTTGTTCCTGGCTCCGTCCCTGCCCTTAAGCCGAGTCACGCAATCGATCTAAGTACTCGCGTTCTATACTATCAATCTTTAATAGCGCTAAATTATTAGATCAATTTATTTTATGTAAACATTAGAACTTGAAACGTCATATTTTTTACTTACATAAACAAATGGACATGATTTATTTTACGGGAAAGTTAAGACTCCTTTTATCAAAAAAAAGTTATAGATTTTGTTAAATATAGAAAAGTGAAGAATTCATATAAATGTATGTGCATCTCCAAATATCAAAGATGGTATCTTGGATGTTGTACCATCTAAGATATGAAGATGTCATAACTTCATATTAATCATTACACGTATTGTCTATACACGTTGTGGTATATAAGGTAGCAAAGGTTGTTTTCTTTCAACTATATGGGATACCAAATTGTCAAGGTTTTCATAAAACATATCTTACAGTTGAAGCTATTCCACACTCGAACAAACCAAAAATTGTAATTGATACTAATATAGGGAAAGACAATGTGGTTCCACTTCACTTGCATATGTAGACGGTAGACCCCAATACACGTCGAGTGTTAGTTTACGAATTAACCTTTGATCTAGCACTGTTAATATAGCGACACATTTCTTCTCCAAGATTTCTTCTCCAAGATCTTGATGCAATCGTCACTTGAGAAGGCAATGGCTTGCCATCACCAAACATGATCGGTTCTGGTTTAAACACAATGACATGTCGTTCGGCTCACCTCCATGAGCATTGATCAACGACCTTGGTGTTGAACCATGTCTTACTTTGTCAAATTGGATTCGGTCATATTAGAATCTTCACTGAATCTGAACCATCTTCATTTTATCCATTCCAACTTCATTGCAAAAAACACGACATTTTCATATTTATAAAAGAATTTAGGATAAACCGACATTTTCATATTTATAAAAGAATTTGGAGCTCGCTAAACCACGTCACATAATCGATATAAATACTAAAAGATATCAAATTACTCGTGCAAATATTCCGCAACAAATTCACTTAAGACAGTGCTATAAAAAGTCACGCCTCGCAACCTTTTTGACTTTTTGTATGCTTTATCTTTCATAAAAAAAGGACTTTTACTACTACAATATTTTTTTTTGGGTAAAGGGTTTTACCCCGGTAAATGTATAGCTCACGATATTTAGCCACATAGAAAAATGGAATATAAAAACTGAAGTATTTGTAATAAATTTTATCCAAACTAAAAAGCAGCTGTCTAAGCCTAACACACTTACCCACACACGTATGTATGATCCATGTATATTGTGGTTTATAAGCTAGCATACCTGCTTTTCTTTTTACCTATGCGGGATTCTTTTCTTAATTTGATCATCAACTCACAACAAAAACATGTCATTCGCCTGCCTCTCTGTGAGCAAAGTCGTGTCATTCGCCTGCCCTCCATGAGCAACCAAAATGCTATCGAACCATGTGTTAATTTGTCCTTCACTATCAAACATAATATCCGACTTTGGTCCCATTAGAATCTTCACTAAATCCGAACTATCTTTATCTTATGATTTTCGAGATAGCTATATCTAAACGTGTGTTTTAGTATGTCAAATAGTTAATCTGGATGTTTGATAATGAAATACGTTGATTCGGTGAAGACATGTTGGCAGTAAAAACTCGCAAGAAAACTTGTATCCCGAGTGCACCGCAGCGTATATATTCCATGGGAAGAAAACTTGTTGCTTCAACAACGCCGTTAATTAAAGTCATAATAAGAATACACAGGGAAACCTCGAGAGAGTGTAGCCCCACTTAAGAAGATCCTCTAGCCTTGATTTACAAGATTTTATTGCTTCCGTAAAATGAAGAAGATCAATATTCGCACCTGCGGGAGAAACTCCAGCGAAGAAACACGTGATCGTTGCAAAATCACAAAGTGCGAGTTGTTACAATCAAATAATAGCTAGTAGGTACTCTGCCCATTTATGTGTTCAGTTTGATAACATGACTTGAGTGAAACAAGTTGTTTATCATAGTTACTTTAATAGCATATAGATCGAGATGTGAAAGTCCTAACAAGTATGTCATTTTCTGGACGTTAAACTTGAACCTTGAGCAAGCCGAGCCCCGAGAAATCTGAAGTCCTTTATCACGTTTTTGTTTAACTCATATCACTTGTTTCAAATTTATATATAATCGATGTTAAGTTTACGCCCATTGTTCAAAGTTCTAACATGCAAATACATACTTTTATTGTTTTATATAGTGTTTTCCCAGTCGCTCTCTTGCAAGTTTTAATCCAAGAATTTCCTAGATTCTAATACCTAGTTGCATAAAGGAAGATACTTTTAAAGTTTGTAAAGGAAAAGTGTTTAGACTCCTTGTTGAAATTTGAAAAAGTATTCATTTTGCTAACTATTTTTTTTAAAGAGTTGCTATATATTTTACATTAGGAACATGATTTTGGTAGACTCCTTAACATCGTGGTCCATGAGAGCTTTATAGTAATTCAATCATGTATGGTTCATATAGATTGTGGTATATAAGCAAGCATTGTTAGGGCTCCTTGTTAAAAAAAAGTTTATGCGTCCCTAAACCCTAAACCCTTGAAGGTTATTCAAAATGGAAAAATATTACTAGGATTAGCTAAAAAAGTGAGGAATTAATATAAACTTCTCTTAGATAGTAGGCCACCTTATTAGGACTGACAATTACTAGTCCACACACATATACATTGTGGTATTCATAGTTTGTCTTCTTTTAACTACGTGGGATTCATAGATTTTAACTATTAGAATCTTCATCGAATCTGAAACATTTTAATCAAATCCGAAACATCTTTATCTATCCATTCTAACTTCATTCACCTTGGCAGCCCTGCCATAATGAAATTTCAGGTTCCTAATCAGTAGTTAATCCTCTGTCTTATGATTTTCGAGATATATAGTTTTATCTAATTGTGTGTTTTAGTGACATTATCACGATCACCAAACGTGGCTTGGCAATGACTTACCATCACAAAATGTGACCAGTTGAGGCTCAAATACAAAATTCCCTCCTTATCTTCAAAAGCTAGTAGTTAAACATTTGCATACTTTGTGACATATTTTCATTAATCGGTTAAGGTATTTACAGCTTGTTAAGCTGAGTCACTTTAATCTACATAACTACTCCCGTTCTATTTGATCAATCTTTGATAAATGATATGCCCCAAAGCTGAGTCACATGATCGATATAACTACTCTTGTTCAATACAGTCAATCGTTGATACATATAATTATACATTATTGGATCAATTAATTATGTGAACTGTGAACCTTTTTTCTAATGTTAAGTGTGAACTACGTAAACCTTTTTCCAAATATGAAGTTGGTGTCAAGTTCTCTTTTGGGTTTTAAATTGGGTCCCAATGATGTACACAAACATAAGTTTTTTACACAAACATGCGGTGGTCAGATCCAATGATGTACACAAACATACGGTGGTCAGATCCGTCCTTGAGGGTGGGTGAGGTGAGCAATCGCCCAGGGAGTTTCTCAGTGGTAGAGCGGTCGGCTGGTAACTGACTAGTCGGGCGTAGGTTCGAATCCTATGGTGCCTTAGAATTTGTCCGATAAAAAATTATATACACATGTGTACACAAACATAAGTTTTTTATTCCGTCGTAATAATCTTTTTCATTCATACTCTCATTACGGCCTACCAAACACTACGTAAGGGCGTGTTTGGTTAGGGGATATTAGGGGATATTTCGGATATTTGAAATTTAAATTCATTGTAAATCGTATTTGGTACCCCACGAGGAGATTTTAAACTACTACAAGTACTTTTATTTTGGGGTTTTTTAAATTCCCGACTAGGATCCTTTAATGTTCAAAATGAACATGATGAGTCATATTAGTTTGTTGTGAGTGAATATTTGATTTAAAATAATATAAATATCTCACAATAATATTTTACTTTTTTTTCCCTACTCACAATAAACTTAACATGACCCATCATGTTCATTTTGAACATTAGAGGATCCTAGTCCTTTTTAAATTCCCCACTTAGGAGGGAGATGCAATTATGATTCCCACACCAAATTTGACTCATATTCCCTTAACATAATTTTTTTTAACGGCAATTGTGGCTAAATAATTTTTTTTTACTTAGGAGGGTAAAACCTCCATACCACTTGACCAAAGGCCCGTTGGCGCCCTCCACATAATTGGATGCTTATCTTTACATCTCATTATCTCCACTGCTACTATTGAGTAACAAAATCTTTAAGATATTCCCATCCTTATTAATCGTTTGCACATAAAACCTATATTCTCTTTTGATTTTGCTGTAAGGTATATATCATATTTGCTCGGTTTTTACACATTTTTTTTCTTGGAAATGAGTTTTTACAAATGTTGACGTCTTTGAGATGAGGTTAAATACTTCTATTTGATGTTATCATATCAAGGGCAGCTATATGCAAGTAACGATGGTGCCTTTTGCAATTTAAATCACAAGAGAACTTTTTAAAATTTAATTATGATGTGTTTTGTTAATGAAATCTACAAATGTGCAATGGATGATATGAAACAATGTGTTTTGGGAAAAAGAGTAATTAGGTCATTTAGCTTGATAGCACCCAAATCTTCTTGCAAAAAGATGTCAACCAAAATACGTAGCGTGATTATAAATTCTAGAATATTAAAACTTTGAAATTAAATATCACTTAGGAATTATAATTCAAGAAGCAAACGACCCATAAGTATGAAAAAGTGTAGTATTCGTAATAAATTTTATCCTATTCAAAGTGCGGTTGTCTAAGCCGAACAACCAACTTTTGAATTGGATAAAACTTGATACTAACACAAACGTGTATGACCTATGTATATTGCGGTATATAAGCTAGCATTCCTTCTTTTCTTTTTCCTATGTGGGATTCAAGGTTGTCTAAGGTTTTCATGAAACATATCTTACATTTGAAGTTGATCATCAACGTCACCCACACACAGAGCAAAGTCATCTCTTTCGCCTGCCCTCCGTGAGCAACCACAATGCTATCGAACCATGTGTTGATTTGTCTTTCATTATCAAACGTAAAATCTGACTTTGGTCCCATTAGAATTCAGACCATCTTCATCTTGTCTATCCATTCCATCTTCATTCCTCCAAAGTGAAATTTCATGATCCGTATTAATAGTCGATCTTTTATCTTAGTTTTATCTCCAAGACATGGATATCTTCTTCTTGGTTGTTGTTTTTATCAATCTTTTGATTTTCTTTGTGGTTCTGTACATCCATCTGTTGTAGCTTCTCTCCTCTTTTGAAGTTTGTTAAAATTATTCTTAGCTTTAAATAATAATTAAAAAAAGCTTTGCCGTTAGAAAAATGAATTAGAAAGAAAAGTTAGAAAAATGAATTAAAAAAAGCTTACCAACGGCCATTGGCTCAGTTGGTATCCCAAGTCCTCTTGTGATAGTCTCCCTCCTGCCCACGCAGGTTCGAGTCTTGAAGGGGCAAGGTTTTCTCCCCAATTTAAGTGTAGTGCTCTCGGGCTGCTTAGTTGGGGGGTTTTCCCTCCCCCGTGGTTCCCAGACTCCATCGGTCGCTAGTCCCTTAAGCCCACCGCATACTGCCCAATTGGATGTCACTGTGGGTAAGGTAAAGGGCTAGCCGTCCCGTTGAATGTTCAAAAAAAAAAAAAAAAAGAAAGAAAAGTTAAAGGAATATACGTTGCTCTTAATGATGTATGCAATGATTAAACGAGGAAGACATTGATATTACTTTCTTACATCTATGATACTACGTATTTGATACTTTTTAGTGTAGATGTCTTTTTTCCATTGCTTAGATTTTTTTTTTTTTTTTATTTTATTTTATTTTATTTTTTTTGGTTGTTGTTGTTGTTGAAATACATGGACGTGTCAGTAAAAGAAAAAGCCTATGATTCATACTTTATACTCAATTTGAAGTCTCAATGTCAATTTATTTGCGTTTGCACTTTTGAAGTTTACCCATGAAGAATATAGCTTGGTGACTTAAAAGGTGAAGTGTCCGGCTAGATATATAACGTGTTACATGTTTACATTATTTCACGACATATTGTATAAAAGCATACAAATAACATGCAAAAATGCAATTCTTTTTTATACCCTCTTACAGTTATAGTTGATTATAAGTGTCACCTAGAAGTTAAGCAAAAAATAAATAAAATGCAACTACTAATGATCGAAACAACAATGCGATTCAGTTTCACCTCACTAGATCGTTTAAAACGCTTTGAATTAGACGCATGACGAGTTCAAGCTTGTGAGTTGAAAACTAATTTCATATTTTAATAAAAATATATGGTATGTTAGTCCCATTTTAGAAGCTCTTTTAACCAAGTTTACATGATTGATGTGACGAATCTTATTCAACTTGATCAATCATTGATAAAATTTTAGCTCATATTGCATAATAAAATCAAGTTCATTCGCGTAAAAAAATCAAAACAAAATCAACTAAAACATATTGTGAAAGTTCATGTGGTTTTAGATAGCATTTGTTTGGTCACGTTGGTTCAAGTTTTAATCTATTATATTTATCATTTTTATAAGGATATTATACAACTTTCAATTATATTAATTACGTCAGCTACATAGAAAAATTAAAAAGGAAATCAAATTTTATAAAGTAAGAGTTCATACATTATGTTAACTCGAAAATAGCATTTGTTTGGTCAGGTTGATTCAAGTTTTAATCTATTATATTTATCATTTTTATAAGCAGATTATACAACTTTCAATTATATTAATTACTTCAGCTACATAAAAAAATTAAAGAGGAAATCAAATTTTATAAGGTAAGAGTTCATACACTATGTTAACTCGAAAAAAAAGTGAAGAATTTATACAAATTTTACCAGGTCCCATAGTCGTAAGTCCCAAATAAAAATGCTTTGTCTCCCTTTTGATATATAAACTGTCACAACGTCTTCTATCTTGGCGATGTGGGACTCAGTTTTCATGGAACATATATACCATTTGAAGTTGATCATCACGTCACCCCACACTCTCACATACTAATATCTGAAACAATAATGTGATTTCACTACACTTGCATATAGACGCCAATAAACGACGAGTGTTAACTTGCGTGAAATAAACAAAAATAACCTAAAACCATATGGTTATTATTACAACTTGTTATGTGAAGCATACGAATAACATGCTAGTCTTTTCACTCTATATGCACAACGTCTTACATTTGGAGTTGTTTATGATCGTCACTCCACTTCACACGATCGAGCTAGAAAGTTGAAAATACTAATATTTGAAATTACGATGTAATTTAATTCAACCTCGCAAGCTTGTTTGAGCATGCATGTTTGTAATAACTCGCATCTCACATGACAAGTGCAAGCTTGTGAGTTGAAAGATTGATATAAAAATGTTATATGTTATAATCACCGTATATGGTACACTATGGTGCACAATCAGTTGATAACAAGACTAAATTATGTTATAAGCTTGACTAAAGAACTTAAGAAAAATGTTTGTTATGTTCAAACTTTGAGTCTTTTTAGCTAGACTAAAGGAGGCATTTAAAGCTCGTTACACCGTGTTACATACTCGTTATAACTACTCCCTTCCAGTTTGTTCAATCTCTGATAAACTATTAGTCTGTATGTTCTAAATAATAAGATCCACTTCA
Source organism: Chrysanthemum makinoi (assembly GCA_910596185.1). Lineage (NCBI taxonomy): Eukaryota > Viridiplantae > Streptophyta > Magnoliopsida > Asterales > Asteraceae > Chrysanthemum > Chrysanthemum makinoi. The sequence continues at coordinate 316,064,906 of OU343220.1, read as the reverse complement.
TTTGTGTAAAGAGTTTGAAATACGTTCACTTAAAATAACTAGTATGAAAGTTCATGTGGTTTTAGATAGCATTTGTTTGGTCACGTTGGTTCAAGTTTTAATCTTATTATATTTATCATTTTTATAAGCAGATTATACAACTTTCAATTACTATATTAATTACTTCAGCTACATAAAAATATTAAAGTGAAAATCAAATTTTATAAAGTAAGAGTTCATACATTATGTTAACTAAAAAAAATAGTGAAGAATTTATACAAAGTTTACCAGGTCCAATAATTGGTGGGTCATAAGTCATTAAGTCATTACTTATGATCCACTACCGTTGAAACCTCTAAACCAATGTTTTGAAAACCGGGTTTATAATCGACCCGGTCTAGTCACCAGTCACCGTGTCAACTCGGTTTCCATTAAAAAAATATAAAAAATAAATAACCAGGTCAACCGCCGGGTCAACCCGGGTCAACCGGTTCGACCGCCGGGTCAACCCGGTTTTTATAAAAAAAAATTGAAAAAACCAAACCCGGCCGGGTTTCGAGACCCGGGTTGACCCGGGTCACTCAAAACCCGGCGGGTCTAACCGGTTAACCCGGTTTTAGAAACCCGGGTTATTTTGACCCGTTTTTTTGCCCGAAACCGGTCCAACCGATTAACCCAGCCGGGTCGACCCGGGTTTCAAAACATTGCTATAAACTTTATACTAATCCAAACACACAAGCTTTGTCTCCCTTTCGATATATATATAAACTGTCACAACTTTTTCTATTTTAGCGATGTGGGACTCAGTTTTCATAGAACATATGTACCATTTGAAGTTGATCATCACGTCACCCCACACTCATGCTTATCAAAATTTCACGCATATTAATAGCTGAAACAACAATGTGATTTCAGAGTGTATATAGACGCCAATAAACGACGAGTGTTAACTTGCGTGAAATAAACAAAAATAGCCTAAAACTATATTGTTATTATTACAACTTGTTATGTGAAGCATACATATAACATGCTAGTCTTTTCAATCTATATGCACACCCTCGTACATTTGGAGTTGTTTATGATCGTCACCCCACTTTACACGATCGAGCTAGAAAGTTGAAAATACTAATATTTGAAACTACGATGTAATTTAATTCAACCTCGCAAGCATGTTTGAGCACGCAAGTTTGTAATAACTCGCATTTCACATGACAAGTGCAAGCTTGTGAGTTGAAAGATTGATATAAAAATGTTATATGTTATAATCAGCGTATATGGTACATTATGGTGCACAGTCAGTTGATAACAAGACTAAATTATGTTATAAGCTTGATTAAAGAACTTAAGAAAAATGTTTGTACAATTCTATCGAACCATGTGGTGATTTGTCTTTCATTATCTAACATAAAAGCCGACTTTCATCCTATCTATCCATTCCATCTTCATTCCTCCCATATTAAAATTTCATGTTCCTTGTTTATATTTTATCTCTAAGACGTTGATCTCGGCTCGCCTTCCTTCAAAAACCGCTAGTTGGTGTGGGTGGATTGCTAGACGGCATTTTGATCTCTTTGTGCCTCATGACGTAGATTTGTAATCTTCTTCTTGGTTGTTGTTTTTATCAATCTTTTAATTTTCTTTGTGGTTCTGTACATTCCATATGTTGTAGTTTCTCTCGTCTTTTGGAGTTTGTTAAAATTATTCTTAGCCTTAAAAAAAAAGTATTTCCGTTAGAAAAATGAATTAGAAAGGAATATTAAAAGGATATAAACAGAAAAGAAAAAAAAATGAAGATGACATTTTAGAAAAGAATTGAGACTAGGATATAGTCATATTGTGCAAACGAAAGAGAGCGTTTAACAACTTTTTTTGCTAGTACAATATGTGAAACTCTTAAACTTGTCACATGATCAGTATGATAACTCTCACTCAACTTGATTAACCTTTGATAAATTATCAGCCCATATTGCATAATAAAATTAAGCTCATTCGCGTCCAAAGATCAAAATAAATTCACTTAAAAGAATATTGTGAAAGTTCATGTAAATTTAGATAGCATTTGTTTGGTCATGTTGTTGGTTCAAGTTTTAATCTATTGGATATTTTTATAAGTAGATCATAGTATTATTTATTTATATATTTTTCTTTTATTAATTAATTCAGCTACATAAAAAAATTTAGAATTTATATTTTGCTAAAGAATAGTTGATGCGTGATAATAATTACGAGTAAGGCATCAGCGTTGCTCCAGGAAACTTTATACTATTCTAAAATAACATGAACCGTTTGCCTTTTGGTATATAAACTGCCACAACTTCTTCTACTTAGCCAATGTGGGACTCTATTTTCATGAAACATATCTAACATTCAAAGTTGATCATCACGTCATCCCAAACTCACACTAATCACAATTTTAGTGATACGTACTAATATTTGAATCAACAATGTGCTTTCTCTTCACTTGCATATAGACGCCAATAAACGACGAGTGCATGAAATAAACAAAAAGAACCTAAAACCATAGTGTTATTATCTTTTCATTTACAACATGTTATGTGAAGCATACATATAACATGCTTGTCCTTTCAATCTATATGCACACCCTCTTACAATTGGAGTTGTTTATAAGCGTCACCCCACAGTCATACGATCGAGCTAGAAAGTTGAAACTACGATGTGATTTGACTGAATTTGAGCCTGTTTGTAATTACTGCATATAGATGTCAGTACATGAAAAGTGCAAGCTTGTGAGATGAAAACATGATTAAAAAATGTTATATGTTATAATCAACGTGTATGATACATTATGGTGCGGACCAATTGATAACAAGACTAGATTATGTTATATGCTTGATTTTAAGAACATAAGAAAAATGTATGTTAAGTTCACACTTTGAGTCTTAGGTCTTATGTATTTTACCTAGTGTTAAGATCGACTTGGTTGTCATCGCAACGTGCAGATTATATACCAGTTAACTTCAAAGCTTGCTATTACTATAAAGAAAGAGACTCTCTATAGGAGCAAATAGGATTAACACACTCTTGCGCCACTAGGATACGTGAACACTTCATACCGATCTACACTCATCCGATACATGTACGTTGTGGTATATCAACTAGCATGGACTCCTTTCTTTAAACAATGTTGGATTAAGTTGTCAAAGTTGTCAATGTGAGATCATCCGTGTATACATTGTCTGATCCACAATCTGATTTCAAATTCTATCTAAAAGATGAAACGATTCAGAAACACATGACTTATACGCTACCATTTACACCAAAATGGCCTTACTTCTTAAGCTTCAAAAAGTGCAGCTTAAATTGCTTATCTTGAGGGGTGTTTGGGTAAACTTATGCTTAAAAGCTTATGTGTTTTCAAAAATCCACAATCCAAGGGATTCTGCTTCTTATTTTCCTTCCCAAAAATGAAATAAGCCTTTTGACATAAGCCTCACAAAACAAAGTATTTAATAGCTTTTCCAAAATGCAATAAGTTATTGACCACTCAAAATAAGCTTACCCAAACACCCCATAAGGTCAACTGTCATTGCAATTTTTCATGAAAAGAACCTATTCCTGTCGATTTACCTTGATCTTTCTCGTTTTTGCTATACTAGTGTAAACAGACAATAAAAAAGCGAAACTTACAAAGGTGAAACATTATAACCTCGGAAAAAGCTATACCTCTAATGCGATCAAGACCACTGTCTGAAATCTGGTCACAATAGTTGAAATTCAAGGCCTGAATGTTCTCACAGTCCTTAAAAGATGACCCCTGTGACGAGATGACATCCATCCAGCTATCATCAACTCCAGGATATTCACACAAATCGATATCCTTCATAAACAAAATAGCATAATTTAACACACTTTGTTGCACATACATAAATGAATAATCCATCTTGCTACTCGTGATCCCATACCTGCAGAGCACAACCTTGAAAAGCCTCAAGATTGGTCGTGTTTCATGCTTCTCTTGAAACCCAACGCCATCTGGTCTAAGTTAATTGGGTTATCATAAACAAAAGACTTACCTTCGTGTTCCATAGTCATGAAAACATCGGTGATTCTTGCTGGCTTATTAGAGCCTTTTATGTCAACATGCATTTTCCATTGAGATAAGTCATTTGCACTTATGCACTTCTAGAGGTAAAACATGTTCTCGTGAATTAACATTCTATCCCTCGAATGTTGTGTTCAATTTGAGATATAGAAAGAAAAAGAAAAAAGATATTATTGAATCCCACAACGGTCAAGCAAGAAACATATTCTCGGCTTATATATTCTGATGATTGCCATGCGCTCAAGTTGAGGTCAATAGATGTTGTTCCTTAAAGTATAAATGGGTTTCAGTAAATATTATTACGGAACACCATTTTCTTCAGGAACAATTTCAAAAATTATTAACTTTTTTTTCCACTACTCCTTTGTGCCTTAGAGATATGGGTGTAGTGACGTAAATGCAACGCCAATATTACATGGTAAGGTTAAGGTAATGCCTAGTATCTTTTGTTTGTTTTTTATAATTGATTTTTTGTATTTTAATTGAGTATAGTGAAACTCAATAGTGAGGTTTTGGCTTGAGTGATTAGTGTGAGGTTTTTTTGTGATAAGAAAAGTAAAGAGTGAAAATGGTGATGTGACATGACGTGACACCCCCTTTTGGGTTTGGCTTGAGCCACCACACCCAACCCTCTTAGCGATACAATTCATATAAACCATGGTTTTCAGGATCCCGATCCTGATCTTAGGATCTTACGATTTTACGATACTGCAAAGCAAAAATGATCCGGATCCTACATAGGATCTTTGCAAGCTTAAAGATCTTATAGGATCCCGATCTTTACCATACGATCTTACGATCTAATCATATCCGATCTTACTTTTCTCGAATTACAAACTAAAAAACTACAAATTTATGGGTTGTTTGTTTGTAGAATTCAAAAAACAGCATGTTAATCTTTTTAAACATTTTATAATCATAATTTAGGACAACATTTATATGAAACATTCGTAGTATTTTATGGTTATAATGTATTAGAATTTGTAGATTTGTATAAAATTACATAAATTATTAAGAAATAACATTAGAGTAGGATCTTAAGATCCCGATCCGATCTTACGATCACGATCTTGCAAAAATGAAAACGATCATGGGTAGGATCCCGATCTTGACAACCTTGATATAAACTATTCTTATTATCTCCCGAAGATTACTCACAGTGACGGAATAAAGCTAAAAGTGACTGGGTGCATAACTTTCAAACAGTATAGTTCATGTTTTAGAGCCTCTTGAATCTAAAGGTAAAACGGGGGTCCCACCAAGGGCGGAAAATCTGGGAATCTAAAAGTCGGCCTCTCCCAAATCACATACTATGCGATCAGTTTCTGAAAAAAAGAAGTAATATTTGCAATTCTTTCCATCCGATCATTGATCACAATTCACAAATGCACAATTATGGTCTCATCTAATAAGGTATTAATGCTTATTAATATTTAGTTTTTATTAATGAGCGCATTTATGTCTTTGTGTATTGTATTCATTGAATTATTCGATTGAACAAAGAGTTTTTGGTAGAACTTTAATGATCACTTATTAACTTGAATACTTGATGACTTTTAATTGCTTGTATGATTATTGCTTGTGTTAATTGTATTCACTAATTGGGTAAAATTTAATTCTATAAATCTTAACCGAGAGTATTGAAAAAATTGGTATTCATTATTCACTAATTGATGACTATTATTGCTTGTATTAAATTCCTATTGAGTACTTGACGTTTGACAACAAATTTACTTCTAATTCTAAGTTAGCAAATTAATAAACTTTATAAGAATTAGTGTTATGATTATTAACTTGTATTTTACTTTTGTTACAAAAAAATTTATGATCTTAGGTTGACTCAAGAGTCATGAGTAAGAAGAGAACAATTCATAATTTTTACAAGCGAATACAAGATGTTGTACAAGCGAATACAAAATGTCATAAGAAAGATGATGTGAGTGTAGAGCATCACTATCGGGTAGATGTGTTTATAGTTGCTATTGATAGTGAGTTGCAAGAGTTAAACAACAGATTTAATGAGTCTGTTTCAGAGCTTCTTCGTCTTAGTGTTACTCTGGATCCAAAGAAATCGTTCATTGCTGATGACATATGTAAACTGGTAACAAAGTACTACCCTTTGGATTTTACCGAACAAGAAAGAATTGGGTTCAAACTTGAGTTGCAACATTATGAGCTTGATAGTGATCCAAGATTGAAGAATGTTAGTTCACTTTCAGAGTTGTGTAGAGGATTGCAAATACGAAGAAGTCGGAAATGTGTCCCTTGATTGATAGTTTGGTTCGTCTTATATTAACTCTTCCTGTTTCAACTGCAACATCTGAAAGAGCTTTTTCAAAGATGAAACTTGTGAAAACAAGACTACGTAGTACCATGAGCGATGACTTTCTTAAAAGTAGTATGATTATTAGTATCTAAAGGGAGATTGTTGGTACCCTTTGTATAGAGAAAATAATTGATGACTTTTGCTCCAAATCACAAAGACATGTCCAAATGATGAAGAAGCGCAAGGTAAAGTTTCTTGTTATTATTCTTAAAAACGAATTACTTATTAATGACATAAAAGGTTATGTTTTTATATCTTAACTATTATTATTCTTAAAAACGAATTACTTATTAATGACATAAGGTCATGACATAAAGGATTAAAAGTCAAGTTCATTGGAATTTTATTAAGAATGATGAAGTATGATGTAAGTTAATTTAGTTTACGACGGTACTTCTTTTTTTATGAGATATTTGATTCTGTCTATTTTTAAGGAATTTAATGTTTAGCTATATTTCTTAGAACTATGATCTAAAAAAAAAATCCGCCCCCCCTAACTTGAAATCCTGGCTTCACCCCTGGGTCCCACCATCGGCTGAAAATGGTGCATAACTCTATTTCTTTGTTTCTTGAGTGACTGACATGAAGTTTAGCATACTTGATAAGTCAATAAGTTTGACATATCGATCAAGCTTTTACACGGCTTACATAGCTTTCGAACGCCCTAATCGGATTTAGAAGTTAAGCATACTTGATAAGTAAATAATTTATGTTTTAAAATTAAAAACATAAATTTATTATTTTAGATAATTATATAATCTTTAACATTCAGACTATTGGCGTTGGGGAAGCCATGCGTTAGGTAAACCAACCGCACATTGCAAGCGAAGGGGTGAAAGCTACTCGACTGTAATGAATCTCAATTCACTTAAAATAAAATTGTGAAAGTTCATGTGGTTTTAGATAGCGTTTGTTTGTCCACGTTAATTCAAGTTTTAATCTGTTATTGTGATTCTTTTTATGTTTTTATATACAAATTCCTAAATATACTAAGGCATAAAGAAAAATAAAATACAATTTTATAAAGCGAAAGTTTATACATTTTGTTAAATTTAAGTCATGATACAAATTGTACCAAAACTTCTATGCATGTCTAGTATTCACTACTAGATATGCAACAGTAATACCGGTAAACTCTATACCAATCCAAAGACATATGTTTTGTCAGCCCTTTGGTATATAAATTGCCACAACTTTTTTTATTTAGCTGATGTGGGACTCATTTTTCATGAGACATATCTAACATTTTTTGAAGTTGATCATCACGTCACCCCACGGTCACACTAACCACAATTTCATATAATTTTTTACGTTGTTCTAAATAAAGAAAAAGTCAAAAACTCATATACTCCGGCCTTGCAAGGAGTGGGGATCGAACCCTTGACCTCTGTCTCGAGTGGCAAGGGTGTTAACCACTTGATCCAACCTTGCTCTTATCAAGAATAGTTTCTTTTCTTTGATCTATGTGGGATCGAATCACAACGCGTATCTTACATTTGTAGCAATGTCATTCCATTTCATTAGCTCATAACTTGCATATAGACGCCAATAGACGATGTATGCAATCGAGTTGACCATTGGTAAAACATCACCTCATAATTTATTCAAAGTATAGCCACACATTCCTCCTCTAAGATCTTGATGCAATCGTAAACCACTTGACATGCAATGGCTTAACATCGCCAAACGTGACCAGTTCTGGTTCACACACAATGTTATCTAATTCGGATGGCCCTCCATGAGCAACCATCATTCTGTTGAACCTTATCTTATTTGTCTTGCATTATCGATCAACTTTAAAGCCAGCTTTGCTCATATTAGAATCTCCACTAAATCCGAGCAATCTTCATCTATCCATTCCAACTTCTTTACAACAAATGCAGCCTTAAAATAGCTAAATATTCATGTTTCTAGTTATTTAGACTTTTATAGTGCCACCCACAAACTGAAGTTCTGTAGCATGTTTTTTATTTTAATCGTAATTTTTATTTCAAATGATAAATAATCGAACTTCAATGACGCCAAATCGGAGAGGAACTCCAATGTTGTACCTTTTAACATAAAAAAAAGAACCTTATTGTTTTAGTTAATATCTGAAATACTGTGATTACACTTCAGTTCCTTATAGGTAATCACTTGCATACAAATATACAATACACGATAAGTGTTAGGTTGCGAAGTTAACCATTGGCCTACGAGAATGAAGCGGTGCTAAATTTTCTAAAAGCAAAACATCCCCTTTCTTCCACGGTACAAATTCATCCACGGTGAACTTTATGCAAATCGTACACATCATGGGTAGGCAGCGACTTACTATCACCAAACGTTACTGGTTAAAGTTTAAACACAACATTCTCCCGTTCACCAAGCCCTCCACGAGAAAGCAACATGCTATTGAACCCTTTCTTGCTTTTCCTTAACTCTAAAAACTAGTCGTTAAACCTTTGCACCCGTATCGTAGTTATATTTGCATCCTATTTATTAGTAGCAAGTATATATGTTTATGTAATACACTTTTGACATGGTTTCATCTAAACAAGTAAGTTATTTGAAGCTCGTTAAGCCAAATCACATAATAGACATAACTATTCCCCTTCAGTCAAACTTTAATAAATGATATGGCATTAAACCAAGTCACATAATCAATATAACTACTCTCGTTTAATTGAGTCATTAATTCAGTCAACTTTTGATACAGTTAATTATACATAATTAGATAGGACTTGTAACGTCATATGTTTTACTAATATCTAGTTAAACGAACAAATGGACTCTCGTTACTTTTCTAATATCTAGTTACACGTACAAATGGACTCTCAAACTTTTTAACGGGAAAGTTAGGACTCCTGCTAAAAAATGTTTATACGTTAACTAAAAAAGTGAAGAATTAATATTAATTTGCATGGTATATCTGCACTTGTTGTTAGGACCAACAACAAGCATCAGTATATCACAAAACTTGATACTAATCGAAACACATATGGTGCATATGCATTCTAGTATATTAGGTAGCATAGTTTTTTTCTTTTAACTATGTGGGATTCATAGTTTGAACCATATGTGTTGCTTTGTCTTGCAGTATCATATATAATAAAAGCCGGCCTTTGTCCTATTAGAATCTTCATTGAATCCGAAACATCTTCATCTATCCATTCAAACTTCATTCCCACCTTGGCAGCCTTGCCATAGTAAAATTTCTGGTTCCTAATTAGTAGTTAATCCTCTACCTTTCAATTTTCGAGATAGATAGTTTTATCTAAATGTGTGTTTTAGTATCTTATGATTTTCGAGATATATAGTTTTATCTAAATGTGTGTTTTAGTGAGATCATATATCAAATATTAACTACTTATCTGGTAATCAACTGAGCCTTTCTTCAGCTATGATCTTGTCATGAGTTGAGAAGGTTGTACTGCCTGCTCGTGACTTCGGATAATCAGCTCTAGCCATGAGCCGTGTATACATTAAACCATGTTCTTTCAGTTGCGAAACAAACTCAGGTTGATTTTGTTTTATCCTCTCATAATTAAACCTAGCTTATGGCTCAATACAGTCAGTGTTTCTCTCCCTTCTTCCGGTTCCACGCGTTACAAGTAAACAACAAATTTCAAAGGCCACTACGTAGACTCTTTCCATCATGTGAAACTTGTTTAGAGATTTTCACCGGTGTCTAAGATATCCACTGATTCTATTTTAGCAAGCAGATAAATAGTTTACCGTATACAATACTACATTGGAGTTATAATAAAGTTTTCTTTTATGATTACTAGATATTTCATGGTTTAATTTAGTAGCAACAGTTTATAGAAATTTAACAGTTTTATTCATCTTTCCCTTTTTTTGTAATCACTCAGATTCCAGATTACGTATTATAATCAAAATACATGGCACCGTTAAATGTTATGCACGTCCAATCGAAAGTAACACAAAACTATGTTTGTTTTCGGTATAAGAACTTAAGAAAAACACAAAGTTCTTTTATTCATCTTTCCCTTTTTTTTAACCCCGGATGTTCAAGATTCAACAATACTTGAACCAAGTTATTTTTAACAAAATCTTTGTATGTATAGTGATTATAAATGAATATCAACATAAAAAGAAGAAGAAAAAAAAAAAAAAGAGTGAAGATGACGTTTTAAAAAAGAATTAAGACTTCCATATTGTGCAAATGAAAGGGAATGTTTAACAATTTTTTTAGCTAGTCCAATATTTGAAGCTCTTTAAACCAAGTCACATGATCGTTCTAAAGGCTCTCATTCAACTTGATCAATCTTTGATAAACTATTAGCCCATAATGCATAATAAAATCAAGTTAATTCGTGTAACAAAACTAAAATAAATTCACTTAAAAGAATATTGTGAAAGTTCATGTGGTTTTAGATAGCATTTGTTTGTCCACGTTAATTCAAGTTTTAATCTATTATATTGTTCATTTTTATAAGCACGTTATACAACTTACAAATTTTATTAATTTCTTCAGCTGCATAAAGAAAAATATAAGAATTTATATAAACTTTACCGGAATTAATAGTGTGATTCCTAATGCTCATTACTTATCTGAAATCGCGGTCATTTCTGGAAACTTTATACTAATCAAAAGATGTATGTTATGTCTGCCTTTTGGTATATAAACTGTGACAACTTCTTCTATATAGTCAATGTGGGACTCAGTTTTCATGAAACATAAATAACATTTGAAGTTGATCAGCATGTGACCCCACACTCACGCTAACCACAATTTCACGGATACTAATATAAAACAATGTGATTTCACTTCACTTGAATATATACGCCAATACACGACGAGTGTTAACTTGCATGAAATAATCAAAAAGAACCCACAACTAAACTGTTGTTATTTTTCCATTTACAACATATTATGTGTAGCATACATATAACATGCTAGTCTTTTCAATCTATACGTACACCCTCTTACAGTTGCAGCTATTTGTAAACGTCAACCCACAGTCACACAATCAAACTAGAAAGTTGAAAATACTAATATATGAAACTACGATGTTATTTGATTCATCCTCGCGAGCTTGTTTGTTATATGTTATAATCAACGTATATGGTACATTATGCTGCACAACCAATTGATAACAAGACTAGATTATGTTATATGCTTAATGTTTAATTATTATGTTCACACTTCGAGTTTTAGGTCATATATTTTTCCGATCCCCTAGTGTTAAGATCAACTTGCTCGTCATCCCATAGAGCAGATGAATTGAACGAGAATGTTAACATCATTTTAGCTAGACTAAAGGAGGCATCTGAAGCTCCTTATACCGTGTTACTTACTCGATATAGCTACTCCCTTCCAGTTTGTTCAATCTTTGATAAACTATTAGCCCGTTCTACATAATTAGATACTTCATTCACGTAAAAAATGAAATAATCCACTCAATGGTAAGCTTAACATGACACCAATTGAACCATCCGTTAAATGCAAAAGGTACAACTACGTGCTATGACTTGGTTGTGTTTTTAATAGTCCAATTAAACTGAACCTAATTGTTTCACATTGTACATGATCAGTCAATGTAAGTTTTAATCTATGATAATGATCCTCTTTTTGTTGATACTGATATTAACACTGTGATAACACTTCACTGGCTCTTTAGGTAATCACCTGCGGCATACAATACACGATGAGCTTTAGCTTGCGAGATAACCTTGAATCTGTTGGAATATGTATGTATTTATAAAACTGTGAATGTTCGGATTCGAAGTCGTGACCACGGGATTGCACACATTAGCGAATGAGAATTTAAGTTAATGATTACGATTAATTATTACCCAAAAGTCCGTCTAACGATCGTCAAGTATTTAACGGAAATGACTAACGACCGTTAAATGTAAAAAGGAGAGAATATATGGTGAATAACTTAAAAATGGAAAAGATTCGGGTTCTCCTTTTTCTTCCTCTAAGTGGCCGGCCAAGGGGGCTATTCCAAAGCCA